>JAODOY010060563.1:0-40448 GCA_025399855.1 Forbesichthys papilliferus
CTGTCCAACTACTGACAAATGTACTACATGTAAGTCGCTTTGGATGAAAGCGTCTGCCAAATGCCGTAAATGTAAATTCAATAATCCTTTTATGATAAAATCCTACATTTAGTTTTTTTCCTGCTAATGTTTTATTGAAAACAGATTGCAGTCCAGTAAAGGGAGGTACATGGGCTTGTAAAATAATTTATATGTCCACACATTAAAAAATATCACCCTTAAAGCAACAACCAGTTCCTTCCACAGTCTTGGGTGAAACCTAAGGATTATCATTACACTTTGGCATTTGAGTCAGTTTAGGAACATTCTGCTTAACTGTCTTGTGGGGTTTTTTTTTTTTTTTGTATATGAACTCTTCAATAAAAATAAATTGACGTGTCATGACTTGAATTCAGACAAACATGTTTGGAGAAGCACCCTGGCCTGACCTTCTGGTTGAGGTGCTTGTGGATCATGTAGAAGATCTCCACGTAGATGAGAAGCATTAGCGCCAGTGGAGGGAGCACCCAGCCAAAGAAGTTGAAGTACACCATGTATTTCATGCTGATGACGTTCTCGAACCGGCAGGTCACCACCAGGTCCTCGGTCACCAGGGAACCGTTGTCACGGAGACGCTGCAGGTTGTTCCAGCCCAGCATAGGCGTGAGGCCCACCGTCATGGCAACCAGCCAGCACGCCACCACCGCCGTGCCCGCGCGCCGCGGCGTCACCACCTGCTTGTAGCTATGGCAACAACGTATATGTATACGCTTTTAAAAATAACAACACCTAAACACATATTTTTAAGCAAGATTGTCATTAGCATTATAAGGTTGCTGTGTTTCTTTTTTTTTTTTTGTATTGTATTTTAGTTATATTTGTTTTATTTAATAAAGAAACATTACTTTCTTACTTAGGTAGGATTTTTTTTATTCGAAATATATCTTTTTTTAACATGGTGTCTACGTCTGACACGACTCCAGAATAATGTTCTTGTCAAAGTGCATGTGAATCATCTTTTTGTTTAATTTGGAATCGTCAAATGCTATCTATAACATATTTTCAGTAGTTCACATACTTCCCAAGTAAGAATATACTTTTCTGATGAATTTCATTGCAATGTTACTGGAAAACGATTGAGTTGTTTTCCTCCGTAGAAGCCTACAGTGCTGCCTGAGCATGATACATTCCTCTACCATACCTCAGCGTTTACTGGACTGTTGAGTAAACCCATTTTACATCTTCTCCCACTCTCTATATTAATTTAGTTTAGGAACATTGAAGATGAGTCTTTTAATGTTTGAATGTGAGATGACCCATAGCTCTCTGGCTATAAAAACAACTAGTTCTGTCACTCGCATTACACATGCACACACACGCACACACGCTCGCTTGACAAACATCCCCTCTTCTTCGATTCTTGACTCCTTTCCTTTGAGCGAGTCAAGGTGAAAGGGACATAGGGGAATTGGGCAATTTACAAACTCCTTCCCAGACCAGGAAAGATGTCCAGTACAGTAGTCTGCTGAATTAATCATTGTTGATTCTACATCATGCTCCCTCCCGCAAGCATTTTGTAGATCGCTGTACACACGCCCTTCTTGAGAAGCAGTAGAAATCTCACATTAGTAGTAGTCATCTTCTAACATGTAGAAACAGTTATTCATATCTGACAGCTTTAGAAGATGAAGTGCAAAATTGACAGAAGTGCAAATTTTTTACTGTGTTTATATAGTGCAACGATGCCATTGAGTCATAGTTCCAGTGAAAAACAGTTAAGTTCCAGTAAAAACCACAAGTCATTCAATATTACAGCCAGCATTTACAGAGTTGCAGTCAATGCTGTTGTTTTTATCAAATAGTTTAATCCCAGACGGTCTGGGATTAAAATACATGTATCAATGGGCCAGACCCATTGAGTTCAGCCAGTGGACAACCTAGTCTTAGAAGACCAAAATAAACACAAACGATAAGGCAGACCATATGCCTGGCCTCCTTATGGCTATAGGGAATTGTCATGTTTCAGACAAAACACCTATATTGTTGTAGCTGCCTTACAAAACATATGTAAAACCACATAAATAAAAGTAACTTCAGTTGTTATTTATTTATTTATTTATTTGGCTTTGTCAGAAGTGGACTCAATTTCTCTCTTGCATCATAATGTAAGATAATTAATTCAGGTTAATAGGATAGCCATTAATTGTGCAAAACAGAAAATATATTTCCAGCATGGCTCTGACTAAAATATACAGGTTGAAACAATCAACCTTCTTTTTTTGTCATTAGCTTTACATTTCTCATGTATTGGACTAAATATACTTATTTTATGGGTTTAAAGGTTTAAAAGCCATGGTTTTAACCAATTGTCTATAACTTCAGTTAATAATTCAACCATGCTCATTTCAGGATTTTCTATTTCCTTACTATATCAATGCAATATCTCTGATAAGATGGCTCATGGCTATATGATAAAGGATGTTGTGTAAGCTTTGCTCTGACTTGTTTTTGAGTCTGAGTCTTTTTGTTTGCTTTACTGTGTGTTTAAGATTAAACATAAATTCCCATTTACTGTAAAATGCCTACACATTAACCTTGCCCATGCATTGTTGTAGCCTATTAACAGTCATTTAATGTATTAAGCAATTATTTAGAAAGATGCTGGCTGTTATGAGGGAGGTCGCTTGTGGAACAATAATTAAAAGTCTGGAACAGTCTGGGTGTCTGTTTGCAGACTAGATAACTCTCACAGCACACGTCTGCCATGTCTGGGACAACTCTGCGTGTAGGCTTAGCTCTCAGACGACCGATGGTCTACTCGGAATGAGAAAAGCTTCTCATGAATGACCTTGTCTTTTACCCAAATTGTATTTGAGCCTATACGTAACTATGGCGCCAAATAAGATAAGATGGCTTTTGAGTGGTCGGGGAGATGGCAAAGCTAAAAAATGCGAATACCTTAACCTACCTCACCGGTATTTTCACTCTTAGGTATCGGTCGATGGCGATTGCCAGCAACGCCAGAATGGAACTTTGCGTCAACACCAGCACGGTGCAAACACCCAACAGACAGCTGTAGAAGTGTGTCTGGGGTCCTATACTGATGGTGATGGCGAGGGGGATGACCAACGCGCCCACCGCAATGTCAGCAAAGGCCAGCGACACGATCAGACAGAAAGTGGTGTCTCTCAGGGAACGGTTGACGCGCACAGCCCAGACCACCATAACGTTCCCAACGACAGATGACACGGCGATCACCACCTCCATGCCGATGTAAAAGGCTTGCAAGGCGATCAGATCAGAAGGCATCGTCCCAGATGTTTGATGACCGTAGCCTATCCTCGCGTACGATGAACCAAATCATAAAAAAGTATCTTATTTCTCTATAACGTTCACATATTTATATCCTGCTGTGGTACCGTGTCCTTTCGGCCATAATTGCTTGTTCAAGTCATAATTATGTATCTTAAGCAGCCAGAGATGTATAACTTGTCCCGAGACCGACCGCCGAAAACAATGAGTCAGCCATGCAGCCTACATAAACTAGATCACCAGTGCCACTATTAGAGCTTCGGACACTTCTCCTAGACAGCGGTCGCAAAGTTAAACAAAACAGACACCAATCTTGCGTTCTCCTGATGGCACAGGCTATATAGACTAATTTGGGTTTCGTTTTTGTTTATCAGTCATCATCCGTCCTTTGGGATCTATAGCCTTGATTGTATTTTCTGTCCTCCAACGAGAGGGATGCAGGGTATCTGCCGAGGTATTATTTAGGGATCTTAACGGTCCGTTTTCTGAACGTGTGGCAAGTGTCGATCGAAAAAAAAAAACATCCAGTCAGTGGAACCGTTGTCCAATGAAACGGAGACAACATTCTTTACACTACTAGTCTGATGAATGAGTTTACGAGTAGTCAATGTAATGGTCACATCCCAGCAGCGTATAGATAATACACTGAAAATCAGAATGTATTATTTATTTATTTATTTATTTATAGTCACTTGCATTTTAATAGGCTATATATTTTAGCCTATGGGCTTGAATAGCCTAATTTACATGGTCATAACCTAACACAAATGCATTATTTACATATATATATGATTTTATTGAAAATACCATTTACTGAGAGCATGTGGTAAAACATTGTAGATGTATACAGTATATCACACTATTTCACCTGATAGAAGATGCACAATCCAGAGTGATGTAAAGGAAGCCTCGAAAAGAGAAAAAGTATAAGCCAACTCAAACATACTGTGTTTCACAACAAAGTGTGTGAAACGTAGTGTGTTTCTGTGTATTGCACTTCATAATTCGTAAAGCATGATTATAGCCTATACATTCATCCCCATAAGGGCTATAGAAAAACACGACTTGACATTTAAAGAAATAAATATTTTTCTGGGGGTCAAGGTATTTTGGCCTGTAACTGTAACTGCAGCACAATAATTCATTACTTGTTTACCTCCCAGAAACCCAGTGTTTGCTTTCATCATGAATATGGGAGAGCCCCCAAGCATGTTAGATATGGGACCCTCCCTATTTAGCAGTGGCTTGTTTGTGATACAGTGATATATTTTTCAGAGCTGACTGATTAGGTACTGATACATAGCCTGGTGTAGCCAGGCCTGGTGTAGCCAGACCCAATATTCACTTTGTGAATATGGTCTGGCCACACTCAATTTGGAAGTATTATCAGTTGTTGCCTTCTGCTGGGCATAGACCTCTGGTTCATTTTGAAACTATTGGACAGCATTTAACCAATTGGCGTTGCTAAAGCTGTTTTGATCACCTCATCTAGCTCTACCACTATATAGAAACACGCTTGACTTCAACGTCATCTCACTTACCCACCCTGATTTTAAAAAAATGAGCTGTGAACAATAGTAGGGCGGAGCCAGGCTATACATATTACAAAAAAATATGTTGTAATATGTGTTGAGGGGTTGAGATGATTAATAGTTTTTGTTTGAATTTTATAAAATGCCCAACAACGTGGATCTTTTGGTTAGGCAGATGATTGATAACGTGATTTGTGTTTCTGCTTTGGAGCTGTGATGGGGTGTTGGGACAGGTCGGAAGTAGCTGCAGGTAAGTCAGGCTTTGATTGCATTGTATTGTTGGTTACAAGTTAAGGCCTATATAATTTAAATAATGGACTGGATTACCTGGTTTTAACATAAGTAAAGATGTTTTGAGATTGTCCAGTGTTTCTGCTCCTTAAATCTAGAGATCTAGATTAAAAAAAGAACAGAAAGGTAAGACTTTGAAAATTAACAACCCCCCCCCCCTCCCTCCCTCTGGCGCTGCGAAGCACCAAATCTGTTGTAGCGGTTCGTGCATTCATGTGATTTACTGCAAAGGTATATAGCTTCACTGGACCAATCAGTGAAAAAAGGCTCTGATTGGTCAGAGTTACGTTGGGTGCCAACATCCAAATGGTCTTATATAGAGGCAGGGGTTATTAACCCACAAAAGATATTCTCAAAGAGCATTTCACTCACAAATAGCTGATGGATGTCTTTGTATTTGGCATTTCTAACAATTTACATGTCAATTTATAGCTCTTAAAGGTCAGTCATTCTGGAGAAAGCTTGTTAAAATTTGAACTCAATCTCAAAACCACAAAACCTCCCTTTCAATGTCATATGGTGCTCCATCAGAAGCTCTGCCCCACACATAGCAAAGGCAAGTCTGGGGTATTGTTGTCGTGTTCCCAATTACAGAGGCAAGGCTATGTAGCAACACCTGATTGTTTTTCAGCGCGCAGAACGGGTAGTGGGACCGTGAATAGATATCTGCTGAACTTGACAAAGTGGATTCGAATGAAACCAATTGAATGTACTGTACCTTAAATTACTTCTTAATATATTGCCCCAAAACACATATTCCCCAGATCACTGTTTCTATCTGAGTCATCCTGGACAATTAACTATTCTGTGCAGCTGTGACGGAGATTGTCTGTCCCCCTCAGAGCCACTCTACAAGGCAGGCTAAACCCCATGGGCTCCAGCCTGCGTCAGCAAAACGTCCTATGAGGTGTCGGAGAGTGAGGAACATCAGAAGGATAGGGCCTCACTAAAGAAGCGGCGCATCTCTTGGTCCTAGCTGTAGTGATACTGCAACTCGTTGCCCGCTGGACTACCTACTTCTGCAACGAAATCCTTGGTTCAAAATGCCTCAGCCTGTTATTCAACCAACCAAAATTTCCCCACGTAACCCAGTTCTTCCAAGACCTTCACTGGCTCCCCAACGTGGCCCGTGGCCGATTCAAAACACTTGTGTTGGCCTACTGCCCCGCCCTACCTCCAAGCAATGGTCTGGTTCCAGACCCCAGAGCATTACGATCTAACACATCGGTTGGCCGGCTGGCACCACCGTTGCTATAGGGCACATGTGCTTGCAGCCCAATCTTCTGCCCACATCTTCAGAATTCACCTTGATACTCCCTTAGCCACTGATCTCTCTCTCTCTCTCTCTCTCTCTCTCTCTCTCTCTCTCTCTCGCTCTCTCTCTCTCTCTCTCTCTCTCTCTCTCTCTCCTGCCTTCATTTATTTCTAAGAATATTATCACTATGTTGGTACTTAGGCTTAATTATTTCCAGGAATTGCTTGGTATAAATGTATAACTTAGTTAGCCTGATGACATGGTGCTGTCATTATCCTAACAGAACGTTGGTGCTTACAGCTGGTGTGTATGAACTGTACTATTGCTAAACGCTTAAATGTAAATGTAGAGAGAGACTAAGCCAGTGCGAGAAAAAAGAGAAAAAAATGATGAATATATTACATATTTTTCACAAATAAAACTCGAAACAGCAGTACTAAAATATTAAATAGGCAGTGGAAAACGTAAATAATTTTAATTTATATTAAGCTCAGCTTGGGAACAAGTGTCAGATATACTGTCCGCTGTGTAACTAGTGAAAAGCTTCTTCACCCTCAACTTTCAGCTAACCGGCCCCAAATGACCTTCGCCGGGGGGAAAGATGAATATATACACCTTCTCTTTCACCTACATACAAAGGCTCTTCCCTCATTGGGATTCCTGTGGTCTCCAGTGTCTTCCTTCACACATCGTTTCTTAGTTTTGACCATAATTCTTCTCTCCAGTATGTCATCACCCCCCTGACCTGATCACTCCCTGAAAAATACCCAGACACTGGAATCAGCATTTGCACCATTGGATGTCTCACAGCAGCAAGGGTGAATGCACATCTGAAGCATGTTGTGTTTGAAGAATGCACAGACTCACTCATCTATTACTCACTGTCCTTTGTTTTCTCTAGATACAAACACCACACCCTGTGTCTTTTGCCAAGTCATCGTCTTTCACAGATTTACACGGCCACAAGTAATACCACAAAACCCTATACAGTCAAGGTCAACAGCAATAGAGAGTCGTTTTCAATTAAATTCGGTGGGTACTTAATTGCAGAGCATCCTACTTCATTTCAATAAGAACGACCCCCATGCACACTCATGACTGGATTGACCTGTCGACAGAAAGACGAGAGAAGGACACAGGCTTACAATTGCTTGATGAATGCAAACAACCAAATTACACAGATGGCAACATGTTCATCTCGACCAGCAGTCTGCAAATCTACTCGAGTCAACCAAGATGAAGTCTTGCCCTTTTCTTTACCCACTTTATTTATGGCTTTTGTATACATTATTATATTTTTGTTTTTCTTACTAAATATAGTGCAATCAACATGATGTTGCCTATTGCACATACATGATGTTACTTTATGTTATCCATTTTTTTGGATTTGTACATTCTGTACATTCTGTAGCTTCTGATAGTGTTTGATAGTCCACACCAACATTGATATAAGCATGAAATAATATTTTGTTAACAGTATGTGCTGAACAGAACACCGGAACATTATTCTTTTTTTTCTTTTTCTGTCATACATAGATTTCCGTTGTTTCTCAAAAACACGTATAACCTTGTATGATCACCATCTCCTATGTATTATCGATTACAGTCATGTTACATTTAGGAATACTAATGGTAATAAATTGTAACTTTTACCATAAATCTTGATAAAACATGGGCATATACTGTACTACCAGAAGAGATGGCAACCGGCTTTACAGACGTTCCAAGTATGTTTTTGAGAAACCGTGAAAGTAAATGGTGAATGAAGAACAATATGTTCATTTCCACCTGCAACGTCAGGATAATTTGGCCGTCCTGTTATTGCAAACTATACATGTTCTATGTCATGTGTGGGTCATCACCCTTGCTGAGTGGGTGAGCTAAAGGCCGTATGCTTGCGGAGTCACTATACATCTTACGCAAGAGACTGAAGACGCACCACATTTGGTACATCAGCCATCTACTAACATAGGATCATAGAAAATAGGCCATCATTGGATACTATAGCTCCAAAGGTGGGGATCCCAGTCTATTTGGGAAACATGAAGCTAGTATATTGCACAGAACTGTATTTTGTGGATATATTATAGGTATTTATATTATTTCTTGTATGCTTTACATCAGTGGTTCCCAACCAGGGGTACACGTACCCCTAGGGGCACTTGAGCAGCTTACAGTGGGTACGTGGAAAGATTGGGGGTTACAAATTATTTACAAAATCATACAAATGACGATTGCAGTAAAATATATGTACAGGCTGGGTATGCACCCCACAATACTGTATAATTCTCCAGGCTAAATGTCAATTGTTAGACTACTCTGAAGTTCACATGCACATCAAAACTGCACACAATTAAATCAGCTAGCTAACACATGGACATGTGAATTCATCCACACACAAATATGGGGGTACTATTGCCATGGCAGAACAGCTCAATGGGTACATCAGATAAAAAAGGTTGGGAACCACTGCTTTACATGATGTATACGCATTTGTTGCATTGGCTGCACTCTAACGTCAGGTTAGAGATGCATCACGTAAATCAGTTCTGCATTGTTTTATCTTATAAATCCACCCAGCACAATCATCAAGAGAACATCTATTGAAGTTGTGTGTTTGGCCAAATTCCACATGCATCCCTTGTTAATTATTTCTATGGAAACTCATTACATTTCCAGATGTGCGCTTTTGGTAACACTGTATAGGGACCTGCTAGTGACTGGAACTCAACCAAGGGATAAGAATCCTTTAACTCAATGAGATGTGTGTCTTTGAGTACGTGTCCTATTGGTGATCTGGAAAATCTTCTTTAATCTGATAATAAAAATATAATATTCTTAACATGGATATTTGTTTCTGGTTGTAACAATCAACAGACTTATTTTCATTATTTCAATTTGAACTTTAATGCTTTCCCACCCTCCCACACATGGAATGGCCAGAGCATTTCTATGAGAGGTGCAAATGAGGCATCTTTTATCGGCATCATCAATATATATTTATATTAGGCATTTAATGATCATTTGTTATGGTTGGCAAATAATGATGTCTAAACACAGGCCCCAGTCTCCCTCCCTACACAGATAATTAATACGAATTCCATTACTGTGTGTGTGTGTGTGTGTGTGTGTGTGTGTGTGTGTGTGTGTGTGTGTGTGTGCAAGCAGAGTAAATGCACACGAGTCATTTCTATTTGTTAATATATTTTTATGTTGTTTATGTAAGGGTCACACACACAGTACATAGTCTGGAAGTGATACATAGGGCATCCCCAGATGCAAATTGCTGCCATATTAATATCTGTCCTTTCAGTGGATTTGAATTTCTCTCATTATACTGGGCAGCTATTCTTGTTAGCATCTCAGTTCATGGCAGAACACCAAGCCTTGTTTGTTAATCGCCAGAGCAGTCATCGCTGTGCCAATTTACTGAGAAATGATATTTCCTCTTCACATTATGGTACGGAAATCACAACATACGCTTGTTTTGAATTCTGTTGTACGAGCATGAAAGTCTAATATTTGACCCACATTTATAATGTATCTAAAATATTATAGAATTTTGCTTCAGAAAATCTGGTTCTGATTTCAAACACAGACTCTCTGTAAAGCCAGCTGTCTCACGAGAATGGAATTACCCTGAAACTATGCTGAGGCTATTGCATCACGTAATAGAATTATTTTTTATGTTCTCAGCAGTCACTATAGTTCTATGGCGGAAACATGTGTCTAGAGACCGTATTTAAATGACAACCTACAATATGTTAATGTACACTATGCATATACATTTAGTTCCAGTTCACAGATTAAACATTTGCACTCAGAGCAGCTCCGGAGCCTTACAGCTTAGTCCAGTGGTTCTCAAACTAAGGGTCAGGACCCCCCGGGGGGTCGCAAGACAAAAAGGAGGGGGTCACAAGATGATTTTCAGAAATTAAATAATTTAAAATGATTAAAATGGAATAGTTTAGCCATAATTATTATTAGTACTACAGTTTATACATTACTTTGATGTATTCTACTACTAGTCTGTATTAAAATACGATTAAATAATAATATGTCTGTTATTCTTCTACCACCTCTGGGGATGGCAGTTAGGGCAGGGGTTCTCAAACTTTTCAGCTCGCAACCCCCCAAAATAACAGTGCCAGAGACTCGAGACCCCCACTATCCCCAGAGGTGGTAGAATAACAGCCATGTTATTTGATAGTATTTTAATACAGGCTAGTAGCAGAATACATCAAAGCAATGTATAAACAGTACTACTACTAACAATTATGGCTAAACTATGCCATTTTAATCATTTTAAAATGTCCATTTCAGACATGTAATTTCTGATAATTGTCTTGTGACCCTCTCCTATGTGTCTCGCGACCCCCGGTTTGAAAACCACTGAGTTATGGTAAGATGTATTGCTCAGGGACACTTTAGTGGGATTCAAACCAGCGACTTCTTGATCAACTATTGTCCTTCTCTACCCACATGCCTCCCACTGAAGAAGATTATATATGAAGAGAACGTTCCCTGCATACCGGAATGATTCTTTGTACCTTGAGGATTCTCAATGTATTATAAATGTGGGTTATCCACTGTCCCACAGAAGAGAAGATGCTGACATTAAGGCCCATGGCTCCAAAATGAGATGGAATAACTGCAGCATCCTTCCAGCTATAATCTGCATCTAACATCTTTGTTGTTTTTACGTTGTTGCACAAGCTGATGGGAAAGTCCATTTCACGCTGTGACGGATGTTTAGGCCGAACATCTTACACTGTGGGATAGAACTATAGGGACACAATCTACTGGCTGGTACCACACTGGTTGTTTTGATTGCATCAGTTCCAGAAGTCCTTGTATCATTGCCAAATAGAGTCAGTAATTTTGTGCTGTGGCATGGATGATAGTGATGCAATAACGTCTGTAACACTGGTTCTCATAGAACCGAAGAACTCCCCTGTCCAATAGCTCTCTGATTATCTTGTTATTCTTATTATATATATATATATATACACAGTGTATTATTTTGTTTTGCCTTGCCATTTTATTTTCAAAACCCATAAATTACAATAATAAGTAATATAAAGTCAACAGGCAAATAGTGACAATAAGAAGAAAAATAAATAAATAAGAAAAACAACATTATTTTTCCGATGTGCCTGTTGCTATGGCCTGTTGAAGTCAACAGGCCTTAGCCAATCAGCCTGCTGATCTTCCATTCGCATGTCTGAGTCCAAAGTGGTAGCTGCTATTATAAGGCACCTGTGCTATGTCCTGGAAAATTGAAGTTGCTCAGCATCCACTTCAATGCTATGAACATATAGCGTCAATGAGTTTAGTGATGGTCTAAGGACCAAGCCAGCCATTGATCTATCTATATCTATATCTATCTATATCTATATCTGGTTTGCAAGTTATATTTTGTACTGCATAAAGATTATACAAATGTACTCTATTTTGTTTTTATTAATTCATTAGAATTGATTCACACATTTCAAGTGTTACATTCAGTCGAAATATTGCAGGTGAATTTTTGTGGCATCCTTGTGCCAAATAGCCATAACACAATTACAACCTTTTCACAGTTTTCCAAACAGATATTTTATCAAAGGACAATTGTCATCTTATTAAATCAAAAGCTAAATTCCTGTACAATTCTGATTTCAGCCACACTTTACAGTGCTACGATGCAGCATGTGTACATGTGTGTGTATATGTGTGTATGTATATGTGTGTATGTATATGTGTGTGTGTGTGTGTGTATGTGTGTGTGTGTGTGTGTGTGTGTGTGTGTGTGTGTATAAGTGTGTATGTGTGTGTATGTTTGTGTTTAAGTGTGTATAAGTGTGTATAAGTGTGTATGTGTGTGTATATGTGTGTATGTGTGTGTGTGTGTATATGTGTGAATATGTGTGAGTATATGTGTGTGTGTGTGTGTGTGTGTGTATGTGTATGTATGTGTGTGTATATGTGTATATGTGTATATGTGTATCTTCAGCTAGCACATATAGCTCACACTGCACCTGATAAAAATACGATTCCAACTTCATAATCCCTCTGATCCGTGATACTCAGAGGATACTTTGCCCTGCGTGATGTTGCCCCCTTGGCCAGGACACAAATTCCACTTATTGCTGCCAGCTGATTGGACAGTTTGTCCTCAATATTTCCCCGATGGCATCCTGACCCTGGAATTGCATTACTCGCCCTGTTGAGAGGGACGAAAGCCTCTAACCTGGCCAGCGTTCAACATCATTATATAGTAGGCTAAATCCTATACTACAGACATGTCTGGGCAGAATGTTGCAGGCTTGTATATTCATTTTGTTTTCCACCAAATGTGAGCATCTGAATTGTAACATAATTATGTTAATTTATAATGTATTAACTATAACATCATCATCCATGCCTACACACTACTGCTTACATATCGAGGAAGACAACACTGTACCTCCATCATCGCTATGCCTTGATTTGGTGCAGCGTATTTATTTAGCCGCTAAGAGCTGAGACCGTCCATCCTCGCCTCTTCGTGTTTTCCTTCTGTTGCTTTCGCTTTGCATATATTTTCTCCTGTCACTCGCACCCTTGCTGTCTATCACGTCTGTCTCGCCTGGCAGCTTTCTGCCATGCGTGTCCGACCCACGAGCCTCATTGTGATGCCACACACAATAGAACGGTGTCTCTCCATCACCTCTATGCTCGAAGTGACCTTTCCCAAGCCCCGCCCGTTTTTTGCATGTACTCCAATAGCAATTTTTTATTTTATTTATCTGAAGGCACCTTCCGTTAACTGTCTATTTTGTTGTAATAGCTTTCTGTGGTGTTTTGTCCAACCTAGTTACAGTAACTAGGTAGGACGAGTGAAAGGGGCGGGGCTTGGTAAAGGTAAATTCCACTGCGTTAATGGAAATGTTTTTCTTTGACATGCTGTAAATTGGTTTTGTGCTTTACATCATTTATTTCTTTTAGTAAATCCTGTGAAAAGCCATTTTCACATGGGCATGTATGTGATCTTGAGTTAAAAGGTGTATTGTCAATTTAAAATTACATTAATCACAATTTCTAATGCTAAATGGATTAAAATTATTTTGTGTTTTGATACAATGCGAGACACCCTTAATCCCAAATGGCACTGTACGACAACCATGCCTGGCTCTGGCCATAAAGCTAATCCTAGCAAAGTGGATTTCTGTCTATAGACATTTATCAAACCACAGATGTAAAGCCACGGCTCCATTCTGATTGATCCCTTTTCTTTCCCACCCTCTCAAGCAAACACGTTCACTGCATCGGATGGTCCGTTGTGTTTCCTGAAGTTTATTGTTTATTTTGACCTCCACCTTCACGTTTCCGTGGTTATTACATGTCTTTGGCTGCCTGCACTGAAGCAGAAACACACAACTGACCACTGTCCTCCGAGAAGCCCACTCCGGACTCTCCAGTGACACCAGCGATGTATCTTCTCCATTTATGTGTCCTGTGGGTCTTGTTTCACTGGATGTACAGTACCTAAGAGCTGTCTGAGGACTGTGGACTCAGCGATGCAGACAAACTGTAACCAGATAAGGTTTGCTGTCCATATTTTTGAATGAGGCTGTTAGGGATCTTCTTTTTTGTTTCATGGAATGCATGCCAACAGCAAGACTTTCCCACATGCATGAGTAATTAATAATTATGAGGAGGAAATCATTAGTAAATTCACCATGCACACAATGCCTGCTGCTGTTGCTTTTGAAAGGTGGATGCTTTCTCAATTAAATGTAATTTCCCATTTAATGCCTTCTGTAAATGATCTTCAATAGGTCATCATTATAGAGCTATATTTTGACCTGGGTTAAATTAGACTTCAGCACTACATGTTTGGTAGTGTTGTATAAAAAGAATCAACAGAAGCAACATGGGAGTGTCATGAGCCATCTTTTGTCCTCTGCATAGCATGTAACCCCTTAATGACCTTCAGGCCAAGTGAAACAATTGGTCGTTGTGTTATTTGGGCCACTAATTGGCTATGGGGCCAGGAGTGACAGAACAAAGGAGCGAATGTCATTTCCACTATTCAGATGTGTTTGTTCATCCACGCTTGCCAAAACCCAGTCACCTCATAGCGCCAGGATTGTTAGCGAGTTATTCTAAAGGCAGTCTCACATGCATACTTTACTTGCTAGTCTGGGACACAGCTCTGGCCAAAGCCATGGAAAGAACAGAGTTATGCCATCTCTGTTCACTTCAGTGGAACGGTCTTTCACAGCAATGGAGTATCGTGGAGACAAATTGTTACGTTAGCATGTTGGACGTTAGCATGAATACTAAAAGTACCCTATACTTTTCATTTTAAATGTAAATCGGTGCATTTATTGACTACTAATTACCATAAAACGAAGTTAAATATGTATATAAATATATTCAAACTGCCCACCAAGCACTTCCTGGACCTATTTGGCCATAAGTTTAGCCTCTCCATGAACCACTTCGTTAATTCCACTCTGGCTTTGGCTAACTGCATCAAGACCTGCCTAATTGATAGGAAACGCATGTTTATTGACTTTACACGACGACCTAACTCAATGACCAAATTGGACGTTAAACCTATAGGAATTTGTTGGGAAATTAAATGGCATAAGTCTAGCTTTTTCCAGGTATTGTAAAAAAAAGTAGATTCTAATTAGTGCTTAAATAAAAAAATAAAAAAATAAAGAATGTCACTGGCATCGTACCAGAATTACACATAGCGTCTTGTGAGTGACAATGTTAAAAGTGGGGAAAACTACCCCACTTCCCAGTGCTTACATTGCTAGTGATGGGCTTTCCAGCTCTTTTTGGTGAGCCAGCTCATTAGAATCGGCTCAGCAATAAGAGCCGAGCTCTTCTGGATCCCAAACGGCTCTTCATTTGGTACCACTTCTGGCCTTTATAATTCAGCCAAATTAAACAATAATAAATATAATTTTTAAATAGTGTAAACATCATTTAAGAATTTAACCTTCATTTTAAATGACTGCTGTCAGCGTTTATTAGCCTAAAAGCAGAAGGAATAAAGGAACTATCGTAACGGTTTGTTCTCCTATACATTGTAACACCGGCCAGAGGGCATTACAGATAGAAATCTAGTCAGAAGATAGAAATCAAAAGAGTTAAGCTTCTGCACTAGGTGAATTATTTGTTGTCCACCCTTGACAACCGACTGTGTTTGCATCGAATTGAAGTTGAGAAGTGAGAGAACACTGTTCCTAAATACGTATGTGTTGACAATTGAAATATCCTTGCCCTGAATGATGCTGGCTTTTGGTTTGTTACTATTCTCCTTGAAATCGATAATTTCATTCTTAGTTTTTAATGTGAAGTCAGCACTTAACTCTTCCAGATGTGTGCAGAAATACCTACAATCTGGAAAACATCTATAATACCCATCCCCAAATCAAAACATCCTAAGGAGCTAAAGTATTTTAGACCTGTTGCGCGTACCTCCCTTGTAATAAAAAACTTAAAAATATACTCGTCTCTCTCATTAATGGCAAATTAGACTATTTGCAATTTACTTACTGAGCTGGCAAAGTCGTGTTGGATGCTAAATGTTTCATTCTCGACAGTGTGTAAGCACCTCGAGAAACCATAAATCTCATCCGAGACTCATATTGCAGATTCCTCTTCGGCTTCTATCAAGATCCAGCCTCATATTTTGATTAAAGACGCTTTCAGCGAAGACAGTGAGACTATTGTAAAGGCCTACTAACCTCAGTTACCATTGGACCAAGAAGAAAAAACATGGAAGAGCACTACATTGTCTTGGCTTAGCAATGTCTTGTTGCAGAAATGGTTTACAACAAAGTATGTTTCATGAAGCATGTCATTAGATGTTTAAAATGGCGTTTACCAGATAGAAGCTTTATCTTACGTGTAGTCTTTTGTATACCATTTTAACCAGCCCCCACTGAATATAGTGGAAGCTTCACATTATATGGTGATTGCCATGCTTTGTCAATCAGTGATGAGTGTAACTTTTAGTAATCTATTTGTCATTTTAAAGGTTTTCTCTCCCACAACACATCCACCATTAAACAGTCTACAGCTGGGTGAAATATCCAACTGCCAGCCGCTTACAGGTCAGTGTCTGGTAGTTTGCCTGGGTGTGTGTGTGTCTGGCCAAGATCAGAAACGTGTGTCGCCATTGGAGACATCTGGTGTCAATGTATTGCGTCCTCCCAGGCAAGTGTAGAGAGCCAGTTGTATGGAAGCCTGTGAGAGAGATATAGCTGCAGAGATGATTATGTGATCCTAGAAGATTTTTAACGAAATATAATCTAGAGTGGCAGGCGAAAAATACAAATATAGCACAGCTTGTGACTTTTCCAGGTTAACAATGTGCCTCTGTATGCATCTTATTTAGAGCGACTCATGCTCCCATCTAAAATGAGGAAGAGAGTCTTTTTACATTCGCTACTGTTTTTCCGAGACACATATTCCAATGAGCTACACGTGTGCTTTGTTCTACCTCGGGTGGAGGTATCTCAAAATTGAACCACTCCATACAACCATAGAAAAGGCTAGATCACCACCTAGTGTTGAATGTCTGTTACTACAAAATTAAAGAATTAAGTCTTAACAATTCCCTCTGGATGGTCCTGTTTGGCGGGCTTCTGCAAAGAAACTCTATTTGTAACTGTGCCTCTAGTCTATGTTCTTGAAACTTAAAGCTATGATCTTGAACTTTTACACTTTCTATTATTATCTAATAATGCCCTTGCTGACTGCGGTCATAAAGTAATGATCCAGCTATACGCAAAGCATTTGATAGGCCTGAGATATACAGTACCATACATACCCCCACCCCACACACAAGTGCTCTACTATAAAGCCCTCACACTGTACCCCTCCCTATGTAGATGCACACACTAGACTAGCCTATTAAAATAAAACTAAATCTGACTGTTTAAAGTGGTTGTATGAGATTCTACATAGAGGTTACTCTCCTCCCAGCAACCTCTCAAACCAAAACAAATGCTTGTTGGGCAACACACTTCTTTCTCTACTCAGGATGAAATTACATCTTTACAAGTTGTTCGCTGCTTTGTTAATGTTTAAAATATCGTAGTGCACTTTTTAAACAAACTTCTAGCAGATAAAAGCAGCACCAACGTCTTGCCAGAGCAACCAAAACAATGTGCCTTTCCATATCAATTGTAGTAAATGTGAGTAAACTTTTCCCAAACAACTTGAAATATTGCAGCACCAGGTTTGCTGCCATACACGTTTAACTATCGCTAATTTGCATATTAAGATATCGTAAGACAATACACTTTTTGTCAAATTCACCAAATATCTCCTCGCAGTTACCTTGGGAGTGCATCTTCCGTGCTTGCTGAAACAATAATCTGGTGCTTCTACACAGCCCTGGCTGTTAATAGGAGCACACAGTGGTACAGACCGCACACAACATCCTAGTGTTTTCAACGCGCTTCCGATTTGCGTCCTAGGGACCGCCTCGTGGCATTGAAGGGAGAGGCATTCTTGTTTTGATTAAGTTCAAATATCAACAAGCTTTCTGCAAGAACAATCTGCAAATCACAGACAGCCATTCATCATACATTCTACTAGCAACAGATATTAGATTGCAACTCAATTACTACTTTATTAAAAAATAACATTTAATACACAAAGATACAACACACTGTACAGTAAAGTGTGCATGGTGTGGTGTGGGTGAGAGAGGTTTGCCCCAGGGCAGACGGTCAGAGATGCTGGTCAGTGTGGAAAACATTATGCAGGTGTCTGCTGCATTCACAACAAATGGAAGCACACTTTGATGGAAACATTCAGAACTGCTTTAAGCTCACTCTGAACTCTACACTGCACAAGGCTTTCAAGGTATCCAACCAGTTTACAGTTAGCGAAAGGTCAGGTAATTTTTAAATACGTTTCCATTATGATTTATTTATGTGGGGATAGATCCTCATCTACAACAATAATGAAATAAAACCCTGAGTGTGTGACTGTAATTCTGTCTCATGAGAGGGAAGCTCATTTTGATCCAGGCAAGAGTATTTACTGGGCCCCATATGACATGAATGCAGCATTAACCCTGAGTAGAAAGGGTAACTGTACTGTACACAGCTTGTCAACAGGTGGGCAGTGAGCAAGTACTGTACCTAATCATGAAGATTGACTTCAGACAAGCAACTACGAGCAAGAGCACTCCTAAAATGTGTTTACTGTTGTAGAAACACTGGTGTAAATGTATATAAACACTCCGATACTCTTGTAAAACCTCATCGCTTGGACAGGTCTATGTAATACTTTACGGCCCTTTTTGTTCGTCATTGTTAACAGATACCAAGTCATGCTAAGCACACCAACGATTTGTAAATGATCAATCAGGACTAGTGCTACTATACGGGATATCATCACATCATCTGACTCTCGTGATCTCGACGGACAACGTGAAGTGTTAGGAACTGATAGAGCGTTATTTAGGCCTGCAACAATGTCACAGAAAGGTTGAATTATTTTAGGGTGGACAGTAAGTGACATACTGTACTGTACACACCATAGAACATTGTATATACACACACACCCTGCCTCTCTCTGCTAACGATAGCCAATTTGAATTTGTGCAACTGGTTTGCACACATCAAAACTGGCACTAAGGGTGCCTGCTGTGTGGCTAATGTCTGACTAGTTCTAACACTATTCAACTTTGTATGACACTTCATTTATTAGCCTGTCTGTGGCATGTCACAAAGTCAGTTTGGTCTTGCATGACAGCATTACATTTATTGTTTGGGCGCATGGTTATAAGGTTGGACCAAATTGGATTCAAATCATCGAACTACAAAATGTAGTCTCATTACATCTTTGGTTAAGAAGTACTTAAAAGACAGGCATAGGTTGTATCTGAAAGTCTTAAAATCTTCAACAAAAGGCATTAATTCAGTACCCAAGTGACTACAGGATTTTGTGGCGGTCTGAAAATCTTCTGACTTCACTGATTCTTCAGAATCCTGCACATTGTTGCAGTGTTGAATACATTTCAGTGTGTGTGTGTGTGTGTGTGTGTGTGTGGAAGACTCTCATACTAATTATTATTATGACGACTAAAGAAAGACTAAATAATTCAAAAAGGCTAGCTAACTCAAATTGTGGCTTACAGATTTAATTCAGTGACAAGTACAAAAGTAAGTATATGACGTAGAAACTGACATACAAATTCTATTGCAAGGACTATGGTGTAGTGAAATATTATGTTAGATTAATCAAATAAAAAACATGGAAGGAAAAAAAAAAAAATCTAATAATTCCTAAATCTTTGAAAGTAGACGGGGAAAAAAGCCTCGACTTCACGGCAGCCATTAGCCTTATTTTTTCCTTTTTTTAAAAGAAGCGTCTCATGTCAGTACCATTCACAAAAACGGGGGTGCTGCTCAACAAAAACACTCACTGCCCTGAGAAGTAGTTTCCATCGCGGCTATGGGTCTGCAGGTGCCGCTTGATCTTGTCAGAGCGGCTAAAGCACTTGCCGCACACCGGACAACTGTACGGCTTCTCCCCGGTGTGGATGCGCATGTGCACCTTCAAGTGGGCCATCTGCGTGAAGCCCTTGCCGCAGATCTGACAGCGGAAGGGCTTCTCGCCCGTGTGGCTGCGCTGGTGCTCCTGCAGCCGGCCGGAGGAGCTGCAGCACTTGCCGCATACGCCGCAGCGGTACGGCTTCTCCCGCGTGTGCACCTGCACGTGCACGTGCAGATGGCCCACGTGGCTGAACGCCTCGCCGCACACCTTGCAGCAGAACGACGACGACATGTGGCCGTGCAGCGGCGGCGACGCCTTCTGGTGGGGGCAGTCCGCAGGCGACGCGGCCTGGTTCTGGTTCCGCCCGTGAGCGCCATGGCCCCGGCCTCCACCGCCACTGCCCTTGGAGCCCGCCATCTGTCCCCCGTTCTCCACGGCGATGATGTCAATGTTGTTCTCGTTTGAGCAGTTGGGGTTGACGGGCGCCAGGGGCTGCGGGGCCCCGCTGGAGGAAGTGGAGCCCCGGTGACCCGTTGCCCCGTTCTCCGCCTTCACGTGCCTCGACGAGCTCCTGGTGACAGGTTCCCGCTCCCTGTTCTCCACGCCTTGGCTCTGTGGGAGGCTGGACGTGTGGGGCGCCTCCTGCGGGTACTCGCTGCCGACGCGGGGCGGCGTGAACATAGACTCCGGCGTGCTGCATGAGCCGTGGGCCCGTAGTTGGTCTTCCCCCTGGCTGGACCGGAGCTCCCGCTTGTCCTTCGCCGGGAGGGGAAGACGCTCTTCGTGCCCCATGCTGGGACTCCACTCGCGACGCGGATGCTCACCGTCCTCCTCGTCTAGCAGTGCCATAGACGGGCGGTCTGGGAGAAAGCACAACGGACACGGCGAATTAACTATAGCAATACAAATAATAGTTGCATTACATGTGCACATTTACTACAGTCCAATTGCAGTAAACACAGAAGAGTGCGTACCGGTACCACAGCCAAAACATTAACGGGAGATGTCAAGCGATAGCTGAACGCTAACCGGGTAAAGCTGTATGCTAACATAGCTCAGTGGCTAACGAACAATGGTTGCTAGCAAATTAGCTGTTTCCAACAACAGCTAAAGTTAACTACCTTGCTAATGGCTAATACGGGCTAACGTTAGTTGGCTTGAAACAAGAACCTGCCATCAAGGCAACATAAGACGTGTCCACACAATGGCTTATTTGTGCGGCGTGGAAGAAACTAAATTTGAGCACCAAGTTCCACTTCAAAGGCTCGAATTACTTTTTTTTGTGGGGAGTGTCTGCAGCGACTACCGTTAGCCGACGCTAGCTAGGCACCCGAAAAGCTAACCTGGCCATATTTCAATCCCAGCGTCTCGCAGTCTGCGCCTCAGATGGTCGTTCTCCCGCTCCCTGAGCGCGATCTCCTCCTGGTATTCTAAAATAGTATCTTCGACTGATTTGTAGATCTCCTGCGCAGCAAGCATTAGCCGCTCAGTTAAAAACACATTTAAGAACTGCAACTTGGTCATTTTCGGGGGTTGCACGGAGCACCAGTCGCTATCATCCAAAATGGACCAAAAAAAGATGCTGTACCCCCGTCACGTGACACGAAATGTTTGCCGCTACCGTAATGACAACAACACGAAACGTGGTGTGTTGTCAGGTCAGCTCTTTAAGTAGATGTTCAAACGAAGTGCGCATACGTTTACAATAAAAACGTTCATAATATGTGATGTTCACATTCTAACCACGTCTTCACACACGCTGCAGCTGCAATGCATGTCATTATGTTACGTTTGGATTGGATATTGTTATTATTATGGATTATAATACTATTATCGTTATGATTACACAGAATAAAACTACTACTTGTTTATTTAGTCGTATCGACTGCCTACGCTGACGCTCCAGCTCGATAGGTGGCGGTAGAATAATATTGAGCTGACCAGCCACGGAAAACGACAACGTGCACATCTTTTCACTCTTCCACGTGCGATTAGTTGAGCTTGGGTCACCCTGTGCACGGTTTCACCATGAAGCGACCAAGTAAGTACATAAGTATTAACATCGTATAGTACAAATATCACTGAGTATTGCTTGATGTGTATTACACTGCCAACGTTTGTTTAGCTAGTGTTTGTTGATTGATTCAAACACGCGTGGTGGATTGACAAATCCACCACGCATTAGCTATGGTTTCGCTAGCTCAGTTTTCTTCTTTTTTTTACCGTACCCTTGTCTTCAGAGCTAAAGAAAGCAAGTAAGCGGATCTCGTGTGGAAAACGATATAAAATACAGAAAAAGGCAAGTGGCACATTTGTTTTATATCGCATTTAAAATGTTTTGGTGAAATGTAGATTCTGCACGTGATACAAAGTCTGCCTATTGCACTTTCATTTATTTGGTTTAATATTCGCTCTTGTGTTTGTTCAGGTACGAGACCACACCAAAAAACTTAGAAAAGAGGCGAAAAAGAAGGGTATCACAAAGCGACCCAAGAAGGATCCTGGCGTACCGAACATTGCACCTTTCAAAGAAGAGGTTCTCAGAGAAGCAGAGCAAAGGAGGTTAAAGGTCGGCCATTTTTTTTCTACTTCTATAAATACGCTACGGTAGTTGTGTGTGTGTGTGTGTGTGTGTGTACACAATTTCTACCTTTTTAAAAATAACTTAGATATTTAGATATGCATGTCTGTCCACTTGAATATTTTTGTAATCATTTTGTTTATTGTAATTATTCTATAGATTGAAGAGGAGAAAGAAAAAAGGAGACTAGTGAAAATAGAAGGGCGAGCCCAGAAAAGGAAAAAGGAGGCCTCAGATAAAAAAAGCGATCCCAAGGCTAAGAAAGCTCGCACGGTAAGCTGTCGATAATTAAGTTGTTCTAGATTGATTTATCAATTTAGTTCACATTATTTTCATCATTCCATTGTTGCTAATGCTAGTTTTTTTTCCCCCAGGAAAAGGCTGACAAGCAGCCCGATAAACAGACTGCTGTAGACAAAAGTTCAAAACTATTTCTTTGCACAGAATTAAACAAGGTAAGACCACCTGCTTGTTACATCATTTACCAGCTGTCATAAAACCTGGGCACTTCTGCGTTCCAGTAGCAAACCTGATTTCAGTGATGGAGGCGCCCGTTGTTTTTATTTATTTCATATGTTGAAAATCGTCTGGTTAATTGAAATGAATTCCCGTCAGGTAATCGATGCCTCTGATGTCATAATAGAGGTGCTGGATGCCAGGGACCCCCTGGGGTACAGATGCCCACAGCTGGAAGAGGCTGTGCTTAAGCGGGAAGGCGACAAGAAGCTGCTCCTTGTTTTAAACAAAATAGGTAAATACATGTTGGCTGTTGATTAGTCTCAGCCTCGTCTGTTCATTAGCACTACGTCACATAAGCGACTGTTGGCTGAATGTTTGACATCTACAATAGGATCAACGCTATCATGAAGTGGTGGGATAGATTTTAATTCAGCATTGTCACTAACAGGTCTACACGCAATTCCAGTACGACATTAGTGCAGTGTTTTAAATAATCATTTTTTTCTTTTAAAGAGTAACCCTAGCCTACTTATTTATTTTTACACGAACAACAAATGGCCAGCTAATTCCTTAGAGGGCTTAGATACTGGCAGTCTCCTCTACAACTCTCCATCATATTTTATCAACCTCTTCCACATACCTAGTATCCATGTATTATGTTTTAAACAAACCGTAGGTAAATACCACAATGAACGAGCATTTTTATTTTATCAACTTCCCATGACTGTTAGTTTAATTTCTTCCTATTTAGATCTGGTGCCCAAAGACAATGCAGAGAAGTGGATACAGTATCTGCAGCGAGAGTTTCCAGTAGTGGCTTTTAAGGCATCTACACTGCTTCGTGATAAAACAGTGGTGAGACAATGCATTTTGTAACTCGATCACATAATTAAAACTATAGGTCAGATTAACAAAGTAATGTATATTTTTTATAAAAGCTCTAAAGTCCATGTATAGGTTTGGGTAAAAATTACTCTATCAAAACCTATGATGGTCACTCTTTATTTAGGGAGAGGGGACTATCATTGTAAAATGGAGGACTGAGAAGGTTTAACAGCTTGTGTTGTGCTGTTTATTACCGGTTATAACCTCCAAGAATAACAGAAACGCAACCAACTTCTGTTCTGTGCAACACAGCAGAGCTGATGGGCGGGTTTGTTGACACGATAGAAGGGTCATGCTCATATAGCGCATCTGTAAAAAATACTGAATTCACTGAGGACATTCTCGTCTTATTACATCTATTTTGCTGTTGCTTCACGGTTGGCAGCCATATTTTGTGGCCACAGCATTGGCGAATGTCAAACTGGTAATGAGCCAATCAAAACTCCCAAGAAGAAAAGGGAATTTTAGACCATAAAGCAGATAATAAATATATACTGCAAGTGCAGAATAATACATTATTTGCTTTGTTTGCATTCAATGGATTTTCTGAACTAATTTGTTTTAGAACCAGTGTGACATTTGTGTATTTCAAAACTCTTTTGCCTTGTAGAATTTACCTATTAGAATTAGATTTTTATATAAACATTTATCTTAGATTCCCAATCAGCAAGTAAGAAGGCGCAAGATTATCATGTCTAATGGAGTCCTGGACAGAACCAAAGGAGCAGCTGGTTTTGGCGATGGCAGTCTCCTTGATCTTCTTGTAAGCTACGCAGCTACCTTACAAAGAGAAGATGCACTCAACGTGGGCATAGTCGGTGAGTATTTCTACATACGACTTTCAGACATTGATGCTTTGCCAGTACTCTGTTTTAAACTGCGTGTGCTCCGTAACCCTCAGGTTTCCCTAATGTGGGGAAGAGCAGTCTAATCAACACCATGAAGGGCTTTCGGGTGTGCAATGCTGGGGTCCAGAGAGGTCTTACTAAGTGAGTCAGATGATTAAGTAAGGGTGCACCGATCGGCAGGAGATCAGAATCGGCCGATTTCCACTGAAAATATGAGATCGGTAGTAGTACGATTTCTCATTCTAATGGCCGATATAGGAAGCCAATCTTTGTCAATTTGCAGTTAATTTAGCCTTTTTTAAATTTCGTGCACTTACATGGACTAACTTGATAATGCATATTAATCAAACATATTTAGCTAGTGATGATTATTCGTTAGGTGATTGTTGCCATTGAACATATTACCAAGCAGTTTAGACCTGACCCAACGTTGGTTCTGTATCTCCAGGACGTTGCAGGACGTCCACGTCTTCAAGCACGTGAAGCTGTTTGACAGCCCGGGCATTGTGGCGTCACCGTCAAACTCTCCCGCTGCGCTGGCCCTGAGGAGCCTGCAGGTGGAAGATGGGCAGGGGGGAGCTGTGGAGGCTGCATGCGCCCTGCTAAAGCAGTGCGAGAAGACCCAGGTGGGAAGGTTGTCCTGCCGACTCGCTTGGCTTGAATGAGTCGTGTTTAAGCCTCTGAACTGGAGTAGCGAATTAGAGAGAGTGAGCATTGACGTTAGAACACGGAAACAAATAGTGGCTGGCTGAGGCAGAAGACGGGGTGGGTCATTTTTACAGGGACAGTGTGCAACCAAGATTGTCATCTACAGAAGAGCTTGCATGAGCAGTAGGGATGTTGTAGTACTGAATTGCATGGTGTGATGGGCTGAGAATTTTAATATTTGTGACATTGTATTTGTCTATAACACAATGATGTTTACACGTGCTTACTAAGTGAGTCAGATGATTAAGTAAGAATGCACCAATTGTAGGGCTGGGCGGTTTTAGCAAATTCTTCTTTTTTTTAAGACGCAGATTTTATGGTATGGTTTAATATCAAAACGTTTAATTTCAATATGTGAAGCCTTTGGCGCCACACAGTATGACAGTCTCAGAATGCAGTTGCATAATGTAAATGGAATGTGGCCAAAATACAAGTCAAATCAAGCTGCACCGTGGGCATCTTTCATAGACCGAAAAGAGTGGACAGTCACTCCATAGGGCTTGAATGTGGAGTTTGCATTTTCAGCATGGATAATGTTTATCCTGTTGCCAGAAAGTGTTGACTGTCAATTGAGGTTTAACATGCTTTGTTCCTATTTCAGATAATGCTTCAGTACAACGTGCCAGATTTCAGAAGCTCTCTTGAGTTTTTAACACATTTTGCAAAGAAGCGTGGCTTCATGCGCAAGGGTGGCATCTTTGACACGGAGCAAGCGGCCACAGTGTTTCTCAAGGAGTGCACAGGGTGAGTAATCCCTTGGTTGTGCCGCTAGGCGAGTGTTTGGCCTATATGCGTGAACGTGGAAATGAGGACACTAACGCTAAGTCTTGATGTCACCGTGAAGACTATTAATCCAACTCTGATCCAAATTCTTTGCAGTCGTTGAAGTAAAATCAGTGGTGGTGTCCTGAGAATATAATCTTGAACCTCTGTTTTCCTCTATTTCTGCTGTTGCCTCCTCAGGGCCAAGTTGAGCTACTATTCGAAGGTACCAGAGGCCACTATTTTGCCATCATACCTGTCTGAGACAACAGTTTCTGAACTGCAGAAAGGCTGGAATCTAGGAAAGCTGAAACATGGCAATGAGCTGACTCTGAAAGGTGGGGGTGTTTATATTTAAGTTATTTGGCATTAAAAAATATTTCTAACTCCGACGGCCCGCCCGTGGGCCGTTCACCATCTTGATTGGGGAAGTTGTGTTGTTGACGTTTAACTTAAAAGTTGTTGTTTTATCACAGTAGATTATTGCTGGAACAGGACTTTCCAAATGGAAATCTGATGCATGGCTAGTTTGTGTGCTGCTGACTGATAGCATCAATCAATCTTTATTTATATAGCACTTTTCATACAAATTCATGTAACACAAAGTGCTTCACACTACGTCATTAAAAACAAGGTTAGTTCAAATATAAACAAATCATTAATTGCTGTTTTTAATCGCAGGTTTTTTTATATATTATATTTGCTTATGTTTTATAGTCAGGACAGTAGAGACAAGAGAGTTGGAGAGATATCAAGGCAGGTTCAGGGCAATACATTGTGCCAGTTTCAAACCCAGGCCCATATGGTCACGTTCAACGTTTAAAATTAATATCAACGATTATTGCGTTAATAGTCCAAGCCCTAATTTAAAACTCTAAAACCATTCGTCCATCGCCAGTGTGTGTTCGGCGAGAACACCCTCCTAAACCTGTTGACTTGTGTTCGCCAAAGTTTGCGGCAAACGGGAGGACTTCTACTGTTTGCCAATCTTGAACGCACCTCATGTCTTCTTCTCAGCCATGAAGTGTCCCACCAAGGCCAGCAGCATCAGCTTCCTTTCCAGTGGCCCTACTGAAGGCATGCTGGACGTGACTGACATTCCTTTGCCACCACTTGGCCTTGCACCCCCAGCAGTAGAGGAGGAGGAGGAGGAGGAGGAGGAGGTAACTACGAACAAACCTCCGCTTGTAGGTCTGCCGTCTTATGTTAACATTTGTCGTTAACTTGCTTGGCTCCATCCCTGCCCTCTATTTTATTTTGTTAAGCGTCACGACTGCTAACAAGCAGAACGCTTTTAATTGGAGCTTTGAGATGATAAACTGGCTTGCCTTTTTTTTGGTTTGAAACACCTCACTCAAATTGAGTGAAATGCATTTAGTAAAAGTGATCGTTCACAGTTTGTGGTCTGTACACCAGCATGGAAATGAGGACAGTAACGGTAGTCTTGATCTCTAATGAAGACGTCTAATCCAACTCTGATCCTGCTGGCTCGGGCCCCCACTGAGAGCGATCGCTCTCTCTTGCATGGTTTGTTTCAAGTCCTGGTTTCCTGTTTTCAGCTTGAAGACGTGGTTGAGGAGTCACCAGAACCAGCCGGCGAATCACAGGAGGAGCCAGTCATAAGTAAATCGATAGCATTATTCTTTACCTGCCGTTTATCGTGAATAGTGGACTATAATCACGTTGCCATACATTTAAATAAAAATATCCAACGTTTTCAGATAAATCAACTAAAGTACAGTTCCAGTCGGATGTCGGCATCTCCACAGCAAAAAAGGACGCCTATGACTTCAACACAGACTTTAAATAAGTATTGCCCTTGGAGTGTTTTAACCCACCGCTTTGTCTTGTGGATGCATACAAACTTGGGACGGTCCAGATTCTGGAGTAACTACAGCTCTTTACTACCTTGACATGAAGAGGAGTTTGCAGAGCATTTGACTGTATATATTCTGTATATCATTTAAAGTAGCGAAAATTTATGGATTTGGCAAAACTGTAAATGGAAAACATGGTTTCTGTAATCTCTGTATTGTGTGACCACCCATTCAATTTCCAGAAGAAGATTGTAACATCTTGGCATTCAAATGGTTGTAAATAGCTTACTTACAGCTGTAGCAATAAATTAAGTTTAATTGTTTTGAGTAAATCTTGATTTATTTAATGAAGTGGACACACATTTTTCAAATCATTTATTAAACCAAAAATACAAAACACTATAACATGAAGGGAAGTATAACATGTCTGGGATCGCAGAATACAAATGTTGGCAGGCATTTTAGCAGCAGCAGATCAAGTAAAGCAGGATTGATTATGTTTATATGCACACTAGATTAAATCCAGTATGAGAATACTGTAGGTCTTGGTTAAGAAAATGCTCAATTGTGTTCCTAAATACAAAATTGTGACCAGCGTGGAAACTGGGCTATTGTGTATACCTAATTGACATGCTAAAATTAACAGTACATACTGAAAGTATGGGTGCTTTCTTTTGCCCCTACACACTTATGTTGCAGCCTTATTCCAAAATGGATTCAAAACAATTTACCCCATATATATACACACGCCGTAATGCAACGTGAAAAGGTTTGGCAGTTTTGCAAATCTTATTTTTTTTTTAATCTATGAAAAATCACATACATAAGTATTCACAGCCTTGGCTGCGACACTCCTACCTGTCAACATTGGGATTTGAATATGAGGGAAGTTTTCCAGTGCAATTAGACATTCTTGCTGAATTAAATCATAACTAATTTCCAATGAAAGTATAGCAAGCAGCACTAGCATGTATGTTTAATTACTATAGCCCAGTTTCTAGAAGTTGCCAATTGACGTCATGCACTAATTTGTATATTAATGTAATCTCTTAATTGCATAAAGTTAATTTGTCATGTTCATAGTATTGACAACTGTTAAACAATGGCTCTGGTCTTGCCGATTGTGTAAGGATTTTTATTTTTTATAAATCTGCAAAAATTGCAAAATATTTTTCCCCCTATATGGTATTGTGTATAATTTTGAGGAGGAAAAAAAAGATTTTTATCCATTTTGGAATATGGCTGTAACAGAATGTGAAGTGCTGTGAATACTTTCCAGATGCACTGTAAATGCAGGCATGTCAGTTCAAGGCATAGGTTCAAGGGTATCTGCTGGTGGTTCAAATATTGAGAAGTTGTACAATATGCATGCAAGTTTTACTAAATGTTATGCAGTCTCACAACTTTAATAAATGTAACAACTTTCCACTGTATAAAGCTGAACATATCAAATATTAATTTAGTGTGGCGCCTGACATTTTCTGTTCAGGTCCTTCAGAGACATCCAAAGCCCTTCAAACATATCTCCCTTCTGCTTGTTGGAGTTTACCTACAACTATTTTCCCCACGGTTGAATTTATAAACGAGCAGTAGTGTCAACATTATTTATCTTTTGGCCTATATTTGTACGCAGTCCAATTCTCACCGTTATATAAATTCAGGTGATTACTGACAGAATAACGTAGTGTATTGAAAGTCCACTCCCTGCAAACAGTTGTGAAGTCACAAGAAGTAAACTGTCACTGTTCATGTCCATAGAGTTCTTGTTAATGCCCACGGTCCTTAAAATTGTTATATTTTGACTACTTTTCCTAAGAGGTAGATGTCTGCCAACTGACTGCATTCATTATTTGCTATGCTATGTTCTAAAACCTGAAGTCTTTTATAGGAATACACACTAGAGCACTGGTTTTCAAACTGGGTCAGGACCCACTGAGTGGGTTGTGAAAATTGCAAGCGGCATTGAATGAATGAAGAATACCAATGAAAGGCTTCCGCTCTTTACTATTGTGTTCCACTCATTGGACGTGAGTAAGGTTGTGGCAAAATACTTGTTCCTGATGAAATCCTATCAGCCAGTGCTGCTTCAGTAACAGGGCCTGTTCAACTCGGTTCCTGCTCAATGGAGCGCCCCACGCCAGTCTATTGGTCTCCTGGTTGTCGACGCACAGGGTGAAACTTCCCCGCGGGGTCCTCAATGTACCACTTGTCCCAGACGTCAGAAAAGGCAGACCCACCCCCCCACGGCTTGTAGTGTCCATTCCAGTGAAGCAGTTTGGCAGCTCTCACAAATTGGCGAGAGTAGCGATTGCCAGCACCTGCAATTCCTGGGATGGGATGGGATTGGGAAGAATAAATAAAAGTTTGGATTAGGATGGGGAAAATAAGATGATAATAATAGCAACATTTGGCAGGCTACTGGCACCAAATAGTGATGACAAATACTCACAAATCCTTGAAATAGTTTAAGAACATTAAAAACATTTAATTGAACATTCAGAACACACCCTGAATTAATGTATATGGAGGTGGAGGCTATAGTCAACCACAGCAGATATACACTCGGTGATAGCTGACTGATGTCTGGTATTTCTAAAAAAAATGACAGACACTAGATGTATAGGTCTGAATTTCTACCTACAGCACATTTAATACGGAGAAAATATTTACATGATACTTCCACAACAACTAATACTAGTCTGCAGTGAATTCCACAGTGAGGCAGGACATTCCTAACCTGATATGCCAGATGGATTGTTACTCTCAAGTCCATCTGGCAAGCATTGAAACCCCCTTCCCCTCACTCAGCTGTTTGACACATAATTCAAAGTTGTAGTGGGTAGTGTCAGCGCTGGGGTGCAGTTACACGTAAACCCACGCTGCACACCTAAACCACGCCCGTATAGCTATCAATATGACGCTGACTGGTACGTTCAGTAGCTACTCTGACACATTCGCAATGATTCCTAGGTTTTCCAGATTGATTCTCGCATTCGGAATTAAACTGAAGCTAGGTTAGGGCATTCTCCTTGTTGGGGATTCTGTGGGTGCATTACAAACTATAGTGTGTACACGTGCACACACACACAGTTATGACTGATAAGACGTGTTTGGCAACTCGGTAACGAATTGTAATAAGTTACTATTTACTTATTACTCCTTCAAAAAGTAATGTCTGGGTATTAAAAGTAATTAGTTACGTTACTCATGACATTACTATATTACTTTCACAATCACTACGCTGCATCGCCCCTTCTGAAAAATGACTTGTGTACCAGCTCATTTTAGAATTGAATCCTCTTTATTGGAACAATAATGAACCTTAGTAGTCAACAATCCATCAAAGTGAAAACATTGCAGCCTCTCAAACCAGATGATTGGACAGGTTGATTAAATTAGTCTACCCTAAACTTGCTAGGACCAGCAAAATAATAAAGGTACATCTTCATAAGATGGAAGTCTAGGGGGGGAAATCTTGTTCTTGTAATGCAGCATTACTTGGATTAGTAATTGTTACACTACCAGTTACTGAAAAAAGTAATATTAGTGACTAGTTACTAGATACCGTACTGAAAAAAGTAATTAAATTACAGTAAATAGTTCCTACCAAACACTGCTGATCAATAAGCACTTACCAAGGTGCCTCACATGCCACATTGGGTCGATGGTGGAGTGACGTTTGTAGAATACGATGAGCAGAGGCGGGGTGATGATACTTTCTGCCAGTGTTTTGCTATACAGGTCCTCCCTTGGTATACAGATGACAGCAGATATCAGTTACTTAGGTGTAAAGCTAGAACTACACCGCATCGATTTTCGCTCATGCACGATCGGCAGGTGGACTCTTTTGTGTAGCCACTGGAGCGACCCCGCTCCTATCAACCGAAACCCTGATGCTCTATCAACTCTTTCTAGCGACTCAAATTTTGAAATACAGCGTGAGGTGAAGGAAATCGCTAGCGTTTCCACCAATCAGAATCTAGGTGTCTAGATCCCACGCAAAATCGCAACGACAGAAATGGTAATTAGGCTGTTGCTAGAAGATTTCCAGTCGCTAGTCCACGCCTTGGTGTAGTTCTAGCTTTAACAATTCGAATAGAATGCTCTCTAAATAAAAACGTTTCACACCAACTGTAGCAATGCTTGAATGTGAATTAGTAAATTATTATTATTATTTTATTTTTTTTAGGGCTGGGAGTGTTAACACGTTAACCTTTGCGATTACGTTTAAATGTTTAACGCGTTAATATTTAACGCAATTGACACAGCACTTTTTCTCTCTCTCTCTCCTTTTATGTTGTGGCGGATGAGTGTGTGGCTTACTGCCAGATGTCAGTCAGATCATGCACGACCACGGTCGAGTTTTACAAGGAAAGTTTTCATTGAAATTTTCCCGATGGCGCTTTGGACTAAACGGAATTATGTAGGCCTACAAGATAGCCTGGTATTAGTGACGTGACTAGCGTTACAGGATATAATGTTGCACTGTAATCGTTTCTGTCCGTGTGTGTGCGTGCTAGTGTGCCATCCATCGTGAATGTGGTCTCGACTGTGTTACCTTCCAGACTTCTGATCCAAACCATGGTATCGTTTATTAAGACGCCAGTCACATAAAAACGTCTCCCGCTAACATCAATCGAACTCTCTCTCCTCTCAGTCTCTCTCCCTATATTTCCCACATCGCTAGTTGGCTTCAGCCACACCATCCACTGTCCCACGTTGCTCTACGTGACAACGTCACAGCTACCCTAGCTCTCTGCCTAAATACCTGCAGCAGATCTAACACCTGCTTGCATTGTCCATCTATTCCCATTATGTTTCAAATAAAGCTATAAGTTGTCTCCATTTTAGTGTTCTCAGACATCGGGCAAGAAACGGGAACGAAATCGCACAGTGTAAGCTGGGTTTAAACGTTTCAAGTCCCAGGTCAGTTTCCCCAGTGCAAATGACTCACTGTGCATTAAGATCCATCCAGTGCTCAAGTTGTGTGGTGATGTTCTGATTCCTCCACTCGGATAGGTTGGCTATGATGACCCCTGGATTGAAAGAACAAGTGTTGGCCCTCATGCCAAGCTTCTTAATTGGCTCCTTTGTAAAGTCCAGGAATCCTATGTAGTTATTCTATTGGAAAACATATCTTGGTTTAGTCACTTCTCAGGTGCATTCAAATTAGCAATATAAAAAAAATAAAAGCAATGTTTTTCCATGTTCAACATTTTCTGTGAACACACACAAATGCTGTGATGAGGTAGTTCTCGGCACAAACCCTTCTGATTTCCACCACTGTTCTGTTTAAGAATGTTTGCACTGAATGTTTGCTGAATTTGAAAGCACCAGTGGTTTCAGCATTTACTGACATTCACAGGCATATCTTTACAGAGAAGCACATTTTGTTCACCTGTGTACCCACTCCTCGGACAATACCCTTAGCAGATGCACCATCACAGTCATCTGAGAAGGCAGCTGCATGTCCTTGTTTAAGGTTTGTATCGTACAGCTCTTGGATATCCCCTGAGGGCGAAGAGACATTTGATTATACATTCATCACACATTTATCACACATTTAGGTAAGACCTGGGCATTTTCTAAATCAACTGAATTGAACTATTACAGCATATAGCAGACACCTTTACAACATACTGGTAAATGACAGCATATATACCAGTACATTGCTTAATTTTCTAAGAGCTGATTTAACAGAGCAGGAGAGTACTCTTTAAAATAAAATGAAAAAGAGAGAAAAGGATAAGCATAGGACTTGAACCCCGCTCCCATGGATTACAGAGCAAACTCCTTTGTAAGGATCACTGTGATCAGATAGCGCTGTCCAGTAAATTACATTAACATACATTACATTAGTTACAGATGCTAGAGGCCTTGGGCTTTAGCCTCCCTTGCTAAGATGGTAAGCGGGGTTCGAGTTCCGGGTGGAACGGACCTCTGTCAACTCCTAATGTATTAATGCTGAACAAGAAACACACTTCTTGTGATGCCCTACCTTGTACAATGATGTCATCATCCAAATAAATGGCTTTCTCTGCATCAGGTATGTACATAGGCAAATAGAACCTGGCAAATGTCAACTAAAACAACAACAGTGTGAAGGATCAATATTATGCAGGGTTGTATCAGCACTCAGGAGGTGTTGTCAGTAAGCAAACATGCATCATTTATAGTTTTTCTCACCAGTTTCATATTCTCAAGTCCATTGGGTTCTTTAGAAATCTTCCCATTGAGAACCTCAGTCTTGAAAGTTATTATGTTAAATTTGATACCACTGAGCTTTATTTTACTCAGCCACGCTCTGTTGATGGAATGTAATATAACGCTCACCGACACAGACAAATATCAGGTAGTATGAACGATCTGCTTTGCTTGCTTACTTACTTTAGATGACCCACTGTGTCGTTCAGTGTCACTATGTTAAAGACAATGTTGGCTTTACTGTTTTGATAGATGCTGTTCATGGCAGCTACTACTGCACCCAATCTCTCCTCGGCAGCAGTGATAACCACAGGGATTTTCTCCCCTGTCCGGACCGGTTCTGGCCTGAGATCAGAGGATAACTCTGACTCAAACGGAAGAACAACCGCCGGCCCTGCATCTGAAAAAAAAAAACAATTTATGTCCAACGCTTTTCACATGACGCGACGCACAAACATGTAAAGAGTATAATAAAGATATAACTATGGACACCTAAGGGTTCATAACTGATCAGCTCAGAAAAATCGTACCTTGGTGTCCTCTCTGCAGAAGGTCATTGAGGTTTAGGAGACTTCTTTGAACTATGATCAGGAAAGCTATAGCCAGCAGCACAAGAATTACCACATTAACTGGAACAAACAAACAAAAAGAAGATGCATGTGCTCTTGTCAGGGGAAATACTAACAAAATATAGGATAATAATCGAATTATAATATCCAAACCAGTTGACCGTCACCAATTTTGTGAGTGTGTTGCATGTAAAGCCTCACATCGCTATTGTTTCAGACTTTTAATATAATCATTTCATTATCTACATATATACCAGTATAGACTCACGTACCTCTCTTCATCGTCATCTCGCCTTCATTCGTCAAGTATCGTACCTAATAATCCGTAGAAAATGACTCGAATTAATCTACAAACAGCTTGATTTTTACTCAATGCCTACATGATAATTATAAGTACCCAATGCACATAAAACACGTAAAACAAAAATAATGAACGTTAAAACCAAAGTGCCAAGTGCCAACTCAACATCAACAAGTTCACCCATTCACATACAATGCGTGTTGAAATAGATGCCCGTGCATTTGCCTGATTTAAGAAGCCATAAAACAATTACATAATAAATTGTGAATTGCATACATATAGTTATAAGAGTTATCAGTGGAACAATTAACACATTTAGTTATTTTTGTATTTTATTTCATTTATTATTTTTTTATTTTGTTATGTTATGTATGGAAATAAAGACATTAAAAGGTGAGAAAAAAAGCAAATATAAGGTTTATTAGCTGGGGGCATAATCCGGTCTACGATTTGCACTTCTTTAAACTTTGAAATAAATGGGTATATTCAGTCTATTCAAGCCATCTGTGAACAGCTGTGGTGGTAAATAAATGTGAGACCATCGGTAATGTCTTATCTCGTACGCATGCTCAGTACATTGGGTCCTTCCACTGTGCTACGTCGCACTACGTAGCATTTTAAAATCGGAAGCTCGAAATAAGTTAATGCCTTGGTTTATTTATATTATATAACGTCGTTTATTTAACTTCAATAGAAATATGCTGTCAATATTCAATACCATTCCAACCCATATGGTAAGGCACACCGGTACACACTTCGTATCTTATTATTATTGCTACACTACTAATAGTACGGTACCGTACTACTAGCATGCTAGTTGTGCTTTTTACGTCTGTACTTTAGTGTATGCCAGCTGTTACAGTTCAACGGTACGGTACCATACCCAACACAGGTTGTGCGCGGTGCTGAAAAACACTAAAAAAAACAAGAGAAGCACATAAGACAGACGGACGCAGCGCTAATATGGACATTTAGTCATATTCACTTAATTTGTCCAGCTAATATGTTCCTTTCCACCAATTGCCATAGGATTATAAAGGCCAGAAGCTCGCTGAACAAATCTTCCAAGGAATAATTCTCGTTTCTGCGGTAATTTACCCTTTTAACATATGTCATCCTTTACCTTCATAACGACACATATGGATTAGGATAATACCCTACCGTTTCCTTATTGCAGGTGATTGGATTCATATATGGTCTGGTCATTGAACAGTTTGGGTGGACTGTATACATAGTGTTGGGTGGTTTTGCAGTGTCCTGTGTGGTAAGTATTTTTTATTCTATGTTGTTGCAGGCCTACTATTGATTTTGTGAAGAATGTACTGTACATGCTTTTAAAACAAATACGTCAACATACCCCATTACATTATCCTTGGAGCCTCAGCCTACAAGTGTGTATATTCTATTCTATTCTTCTCTTATTAGCTGACCCTACCTCCATGGCCAATGTACAGAAAAAACCCTCTCTCCTGGCAGCCTGCTCTACCAGAAGTCACTGGAGAAACTACCACTACACCAAAACCCCAGGAAAGCCTTAAAAAGAAGAAGCACAAGTAACAACCGAACTCGCGTTTTTTTTCTATTTTGGATGTTTGCTCACAAAATTCACATTTGATTAAAGGCGATACGTGGATTTTTCTGCTATTTCCCAATCTGTGCCCATGTTTTTGTGATGCATCTGTGTAATGGTCATAATAAAAAGAGTAAAATGTTGCTGTACAGTTGTCATCATCACTCCATCTTGCAAAAATGCATGACGTTCCAGCTCAACGACCAATGTCTCAATTTTCATCAAATACAAGACACTAACTGGAAACAAGGGAGTGCAGCCCCTTGTAACTAAGTAGCCTAGGGCCCAATCACACCGAGGCGCGTCGCTAGCAAAACCATTGTTTCCTACGATACAGCGTATCTAGCGCATACGCTCTTAAAAAAAAAAGTTAGATACACATAAAAGTTTGAGGGTTTATCGGCGCACTTTTGAAGCGGCCGTGTCTTTAGTGACGCGTCTCGGTGTGATCGTGGCCTAATGCAGTCTTTTCGGGAAACCTGTCACAGCAAAGCTCCTTGCAATGTAACTTTTGATCTGGATATCTGTTTAAGTGTTCATCCATTAATTTCACATTATAATAACATGTATGTGAAAATATGTTTTACATGCACATCCCACTCTAGAATATCAGCAGTCTTTTAACCCATTGCAAATAAACTACTTTGACAATGGAAAATAAAAAAAACATTTATTTTAAAGTTTATATCTTCACTAGTGTACAAAATAAACACAAACCAGGGCGTCATTTACAAAGTAGAGCATAGGGATTTACATTCTTGTGCTTTACAAATTATTCACGCCTTCTACTACAGTAAGTAGAATAGCAATACATTGATTTGAATATGACTTGCATATGAGTACCTATAATTAACACACAATCCGCTAAGGATTAGTCAAAAACTGTTTTCTACTCCTTGAAGGCAACATCCTCAAGGAACTTCAACTGCCTCACCATGACAGCATAAGCTTGGTACTTCTCCTCTCCCATCTGCTCTCGAAGACACAGCTGCAAAGGTCACAAAAGATCCCAAAAGTGAGAAAAATCTCCCATGTATCCAAATCTGCAATTTTATTATTAACGAAGAGACACTTCAAATGTTAACATACTAGACAGCTTCTGAACTATACAGGTAGGTAGTAGCATGGATGGCCCAGCAACACATTAGATAAACAAGTAAAATAAAAAACTATAGGCAAGGCTAGTGCAGCAGACTGCGGGCATGAGCCAACAACACAGGCCTCCTGAAACTCCGCAGAGAATTTGGGATCAAACACTATTGGTGCGTTACCGCCACCTACTGTCTACACGGTGCATTACCACCACCTATCTAGAATTTCAGTGCATGCAGTTAGTTATAGGTGATTCCACGAAACTGTGAACTGCACAGGTCACAAAATCTGACTATTAACTGTAAAAATCTGAAAGCACATAAATAATTTGTCTTTGTCTTCCCGGGGCATTATTTTGGTCTCGGCCTACACTCCAGCTGTGACGATGTGACGATGTGGACCGAATGCTACGAGGCTGGGCCTCCTTACTTCTCTTTTATCGTCGTCTTCCTCCTCCATGATGTCAAAGACTTTGTCCAGCATCTTGACGCCTAGGCCCTTCACCACAGCCGTCCGCAGCTGCTCCACCACCCTCCGGATCTTGGCGGGGCCAGATGTGGAACCTGTTGGTACATGACCCGTTCATTAAACAAGAGAATAAGGAGCATGCTTGACTGTATGGAGGTCCCCTAACACCTCTGCTCCCATCTAACCTGTTGGCAAATGGTTGAATGACAAAACTTCTTCCTCCTTCCCATGAAGCACCAGTGTGTCCCGGTACTTTCTGTTCAGTTTGAACTCCGGCAAACCGGTTGAGCCGAATCTCCCTGCATCCGGTTCGCCAACACCATCTTTGCTATTCATTCGCAACGTCTGCGTCATCATGTCAACAAGGTCCTTCATGTCGGTGGATTCAGTCTTTCTGCGCAACACAATAAGCACCACACACAATTTGTTGTACAAAAAGACGCAGCACTCTGAACAAGAGCCACGGAGAGAGAGAGTTGCTCCAACGGATGGTCGACAGTCACATGGTTCATGGAGAGGCAAAACAGTTCCAGGAATTGCTTGGTCGGCAATTTGAATCGATATATACAGATGTATAACTTCATTTTTTGGTAATTAGTAGTCAATAAATGCACAGATTTACATTTACAATATAATTTAGAGGTTACTTTCAGTATTTGCGGCTAACTTCTGGGAACTGTTTTGAGACTCCATTATCTGGCATCGCTGTGAGAAAAAAAAACGGTCCATTGGAGTGAACGGAGATGACGCAACTCTCTCTCTACATGGCTCTACTCTCAACACAAAGGCAGTACGGTAGACCCAGCCTACGTGGATTGTCTCACCCTTCTCTGCAATCTGCCTCTGAACGCTCAGTGGAACTGGTGGATGAGCTGCATTCGTCCTCATCTGATCGCTGCTCGACCAACCTATCCTGCTTAAAACACATCACACCTCATGAGCGCTGTAGGCATCGGAGACCTGCGCTTCTCTTTCTCCAAACACCAAACACGCTGCACCTCACTAAATGTTATCGCACACATTTGAACATCTTTTTCTACTGGCATTTTCTTTACATATCAATCTGGGACCATTCAACTGAAAACCTTCAGCCGAAGAAAAAAACCCACATGTGCATCCAATATGCCAATTATACAGTATGTACAGTACAGTATGTGTTTGTTGTTCTGATTGGTCAACGGTGGGATAGTTGTCAACTGGTTTTTGTGTTTTAGTGGTAGAATAAAAAATAAAACAATATATTAAAATAGGCCGAGCTCGAGAAAGGTAATGGTAGGCTATGTGTGGTTTTAATCACCTTACTGTTGGCTTCACTGCAGTCAGAAACTGATCGGATAACTGGTTCTTTTTCGTACTCCATCTTGGAGGAAGTGACATCATGAGAGGCCCTTCTCGCAGCGCTAAAAGCTGTGGAGCACGAGGTAAATGTGGCAATGACAAATATTCAGAAAAGCTATTTTACCAGGCGTTTTTTGTGCCTTTTTTAAAATAAAAACACTGTGTTGAAATATAAATGTCACCTGGCTGGCTGCTATTCTCTTGCGACTGCCTGAGCCGTCTCCGCTCTCTGGCAGACAGAGGACGGACCTAGAGGAGAGACGCTCAGCAGTATGAATGGCTCATCCAAAGATATTTGAATGATAACACGATGGAGCACTGCAATGCATTTCAATGGAGCAGAAATGGAACTCTTAAGTGGGTCTCTTGAGTGGGCGTGTCACCAACAGCATTTTGCTGTGGAAGCTGACGTAGGCAGCGCCCAGACAGCTAAATCTACCACGTATGGCCTGGAACGAAGCTAATTTACCTCAAAACAATACGCTGCAGGAACACCACTGCGGTGTCATATTGATCTTTAAGTACTTTAAAGGCAGCGTCTGTCATTCTAGAGAACGATTGCTAACTTCGAACTCAAATCAAAACAATATCGCTCCGCGGTCTTCCGCGGCGTCGCCTCACACATCAAAATACGTTGTGAAGCAAAGCGTTGTGTTACGGCTTTGTTGATACGAGTGGTGTTCACCTCTTTGTTTATGTTGCTATTACAGAGCCAGGGCTGTGTAGGAGTATCAGATGATTATTTCAACACACAGAGAACCAACGAACAAGCGAAATGTGGAGATATTTCGTGAATTTGACATAAAGTGTATTATCTTACATTTAGCTTGCAATAGCTGACTATATCTTTAATGTAATATACTCAATAAATACCCCATTAACACCACCAGAGAGAAAAATGGGCATTGGCAATATTATGGTGAAATTCCTGGACCTCCCAATTGACTTGCATGGGTTGTTGTGGTCTGCGTAAA
>JAODOY010060564.1:0-17368 GCA_025399855.1 Forbesichthys papilliferus
GTGTGTGTGTGTGTGTGTGTGTGTGTGTGTGTGTGTGTGTGTGTGCGTGCGTGCGTGCGTGCGTGCGTGTGTGTGTGCGTGCTGGGTCATTTCCTTGTGTCAGAATATCATAATAGTCACATCTTTTACAGAGTTCGTCCCCACGATTTCTTCCGTGCGGTCTACCAACACAACTGTGGGGGAACGAGGGGGGGGGGGGGGACATCTACAGCTGTAGTTACCAGTTTATTATAGCTGAGCATAGAACATATTGGGGCCTCGTGAGAAGTGGGGTCCGACACGACACAGGCGATCGCCGTGCGCCAGCAGGGACTATAGGGCGCTCATTAGCACCCGTCTCCTCTTGAAGAGCGACCCCACACTACCACGACACTGATTTAGACCCACGGTGGGGTGGATTCACATTGAGGTGGGAGAGAGATTTAACCAGATGGCGTGCCGCTTCCTGTGGCTGTCGGCTGGCCGTGGCTGCCGGTCGGTGTGCTTTCACCGGACGGCACTGCATACTGGTGCAACTCGTGACGGCGCATATTTACATACTGACCAAGAGAGTATGACCTTGAATGAGTCCGGCGGTGAGATTATGCAAACAATCAGCTCACTCCCGTGAGTCAAGGTAATGTGCCAATCATTTTCTTTTTTCTTTTTTCAGAGGAGAAAAAACAAAACAAAAACAACAACAGAACAAACACAAAAGTAGAACTATGCAATAGTCAGTCTCATTATTAGTGTAGCTTAAATTGACCACAAAGTCTGTGGCAAAAATGGCAAGAAAATGAGTTCAAGGAAAACACTCCACGTGAGCAGGAATATAACACGTTGGCCAACATAAACAAGACCGCTATTAAAGCTTGACCACGCGCCTTGTTCAACGCTGTGAAAGTAAGAAGAGGAAAAAGAAAAACTGGACTGGTTTCCTGGACATAAATTAAGAGCAGTCGTGGAATGCCACCTGTCTATCAAAAGGCAATTTCGTCTACACTTAAATCATGGCAGGAGAGAGCAGTCCCAAAGGTTGGAGAAACATTCTACATTGAGTAAATAAATAACAAGTAAACTTAAATGAAATTACAAGGAAGGAAAGGTGGGGTGGGGTGGGGGGGGGCTTAAAAATACATTTTAGACAGACAAGAGCCTCTCTTCATGCGAACAGTTAAGATATAGATATACTTTTACATCGACTAATGTAGATATAAGGCAAGCTGAAGTGTATGGATGCCAAACACAGTCAAATGTTAGTAGCTTTGCAGTCACTGGTCAAGTCCTTCTGACAAAGCTAAGTACACACCCATTGTCAAAAAGACTTACCAATTCATGCACATCTAAAATATTCCAGTATTAATACCCACCAGCAAGCCAGTCTGTCAGGATAGCCTATAAAAGCTAAGATAATACACAGATATACAAATTTAGCACAAAAAAAAAAAGGCTAAAAGGATGATGTTTAATGATTTTCTAAAGGTAACCGGTAAAGAAAGGCAATAGCCGAACCATTCAACTACCTTAGAGAATCTTGCTGTTTAGTATTTTTCACAGTGTGTGCCATTGATGCAGGCCAGATGAAAGAGAATGGATAGCTTAGTTGGCCGGTGACGGTCAAGAGCTTAACAGTACATGGCAGCACTGCAGAGGCCTGCCTTTTGCATGACACACACACACACACACACACACACTCCAGTTCTAGAAGAGCGTCGCACGGCTCACATTCATACTGAGAACACTTATAAAGTCTCCCACGATCTGCCTTGATTGAAGAACACAGTTTAAGTGTAAATACCTGGAAGCCATTTGATTCTCAACGAGGCTGGAGGTTTCGGTTCCTTGGCTTAGAAATTTTAGATTTAGATTTTATTTTCATTTGGCAATAAAAAAAAACAAAAAAAAACAAAACACAATGACAGCGGCCTGATCGTCTCTACGTTGGTGTTAGCGGGAGCACCAACATGCCTTGGCTCAGAGGATCCAGGTCTTTCTCCACTGTTCAGGTCTTGGCATTGCTGACTTCCAGGTACCTGACGCTAGCTGCCTAATGCTAACAACAGATTTCCCCACACTGACAAGCGAAAGCAACAAAATTACAATTCTGTTAATATCAAAAAGGACGTTAGCTTGCGCACACGCACCCACACAGCTTGATATTCTGTATATAGTTCGATGTCAAGAGAAGGGGAGGGGGGGGGGGGGTGGGGGGTCAATATGCTACGTATTATTATGGTTAATGGTGGGAAGGGGAGCTTATTCAGATTGTGTGACAGTGACCCACAGAGAAGAAGAGCTTCACCGCTCCCCTTTAGCCATCCCTCGTGTTCCCTTGAAGGGCAGCGAGCGACAGAAGACACACACACACACACACAGAGGTAGATTGATTTTGAAGTATGGTTACGGACAGGACCAGTCCGAAAGAGACGGGGGTGGAGGTACAGGGCAGTGACGGGGCCCGGTAATACTGGCGACGGGTGGAGAAAAGACAGACAGACACAGAGAGAGAGAGAGAGCGAGAGAGAGAGAGAGAGAGAGAGAGAGAGAGAGATGGAGGGTGGTGGTTGTGGGGGTTGCTACATGATTCTGGTCCTGTATTGCTCAAGGAAAGGGTGTCCGGGGTGGTGGTGAGCTTGGGGGAGGGGGGAGGGGGGGAGCGTTGTCTGAACATGGTGAGGCGCACCTCCCCGCCTCCTCCCCCGTGTGTGAAGTGGGGGGGGGAGAGGGTTGGTTCAAGGGCAGCTGGGGTCTGTGGTTGACAGGGTTCGAGGTCGGGGGAAGATTTGGTTCACATTGGGGGCCTTCCCTACTGCATTCCACTGGAGGACCCCATAGACAGGGAAGGGGAAGGGGGGTTGAGGGTCAGGATAATACCCCCCCCCCCCTCCTTCTCCTCAACACAATCTATGCCTTTTCCACATAGATCAGTGCCGGAGTCGATGTCGGTCCAGGCTGGCCTGGTCTGGTCTGGCTCCCTTTATAGGCCAGTTCAGTTTATGGGAGCCCCCCCTCTCTGTGAACCCCCCACCTCCCCACACCGCTGGGGTGGAGGGAGGGGGACCAGAGAGCCCGGGTCCCCGGGGGCGGAGACGGGAAAGGCCGGTTGCCGCGGCGCTGGGGACGCTAGCCGGGCTACTTCCTGAGGAAGCGCTGGGCCAAGATGGCGGCGTCTAGGGCGCTGACTGGCTGAGCGTCGTGGCCCAGGCGGCGCACCGGCGGTACGCCGCCCGGCTGCCGGCGGCCCAGGAAGCTCTTGGCCTCGTGGATGGTGTGCTTCTCCTCGGCCAGCAGCAGCTGCTGCCGCATGTAGTGCTCGAACTCGTACTGAGACGACTCCTCCGTCATCTTGGCCTGTGTGTGTGTGTGTGTGTGTGTGTGTGTGGGATGGGGTCACAGTTAGCTTTCAGGTTAGGCTACAGCGTAGCTACAGGCTACAGAGGCGCGTGCATCAGCAGCAGCAGCAGCGGCTCTCCGCGCTCGACGTCTAAATGCTCTCACCTCTTGAAGATGCTCTGGGTGGTTGACCTGGTCGTCGATGTCCGGGACCACCTGTAAGGGGCCGCTGAGCGACGACACAGTCTGCCTGGGAACGCACAAAGGAAAACACTGTGAGGCGGATGCTACGAGTGGAAGCCGCTGCGCTGGAGGGTGTGCGGCTAAGAGCGATGGTTTATGAATGGTGAACGGACTTCATTTAGACACTGTACTGTATAGCTTCACACACGCAACACAATGCATTGCCTGAAGTGTGTGTGTGCACACACACACACACACACACACACACACACACACACACACACTAATACTCCGATGGTGATTGTTGCCATGCAAGGCGCTACGTGAACACCGTGAGCAGACAGGGTTAGGTATCTTGCTCAAGGACACCTCGAAACTTGGTGCGGGGTAAGTGGGGTTCAAACCAGCAACTTCTAGAGCATTGTAAAGCATTTCAATGGGAGGAAAAAATTGAACACTTTCGGTCTCCTAAGTGGGCGTGTCACCAACAGCACTTTGCTTTGGAGGCTGACGAGCCAGAGACTCGCAACCCCCGCTATCCCCAGAGGTGCATAACTTAAATATATTATATAATTATAACTTAATTATATATAATATTATTTGATAGTATTTTAATATAGGGTAAGCAGAATACATCAAACTACTACCACTACTAAAAGTTCTGACTAATATATGCTATTTCCCCCCCCTCCCCCGGAGGTCACAACCCCCACTCTGAGAACCACCGAGATCAACAGTACGAGTCAGTCAGTACTTCAAAACAAGAGCATTCTCAATGCAATACCGCCCAACGACCACCAGGTGGAGCACTAACCACGAGGCGATGATGCCACTGAGGGACTCCAGCACCTCTCCGGCAGCGAGCCGCTGCTGCGGGTCCAGCACCAGGAGCTTACGGATCAGGCACACAGTGTTCTCTGACACACGCCCATCCCTGAGAGAGAGAGGGGGAGAGATAGAGAGAGAGAGAGAGAGGGGGGGGGGGGGGGGGGGGGGGGGGGAGGGGGGGATGGAGAGGTTATGCATCTATAGCTTTGAGCTCAGCATTCAGCTGGCTGTACAGTAGCGGCCCTCAACAGCACTTCTGCACTGAGCGGTACACACCTATTCTATACAGGTACATTACTGCAGATGCATTAGTAGCATGGGTGTATACTTCAACACACACTAGTTTTAATTGGTGAGACACGTATGCATAATTGAAGGAGTCGTGCGGTGGGCTGAATAATGCTTCATAAAAGACATTTGGAAAAACATTAAGACAATAAAGCTAAATAAACAATAAAACTAATATTACGGGGAATAAGGCAGTACAGTAGATAATGAGGTTCGGGGGCTGGGCCAAGTCAATTGGGAGGACTCACTCTGGAATGGAGTAGTCTGCAGCCTTGATCTTGCGGAAGAGCTCCTGAGGTACGCTGTCGTAGAAGGGGAACTGGCCGTACAGCATAGTGAACAGCACCACGCCCAGAGCCCACATGTCACTTGGCTTTCCCCGGTACGGCCGGCCTGCAGGGCGCATATACTAAGTCAAGCTCATTTAATTAGCCCTTACATCACATTAACGCGCTCAAAGGGCTTTGCAGGCCCACATTTACACTTGAATCAAACAAACGACGCCCCCGTAAACTGCTCCTCCTCCCGGGCAAGGAAAAAACCCCTGTAAAAACCATGTGGGTTAAAAAGGAAAAAATGTTGCCAACACCATATATAGGGTAGCCCCAGCCTCTTGTGTCCATCAGCACTACGTCATATAAGCAACTCTGTGCTGAACGTCTGACACATAGACCCTAGTCTCAGCTTCTTCTGTCCATCAGCACTACGTCACATAAGCAACTCTGTGCTGAACGTCTGATACATAGACCCTAGTCTCAGCCTCACCCGTCCCATGAACGACCCCTGTAATCATGTCAGCACTTACTGGAAGTGGGGTATTTTCATTTGCTGTTAGCATAGTCAATCACAAGCATTGTCTCTGCATGCATTTCTGGCACAACGCCAATTCAGTGCTGCATTTAATCATTTTAGTCTTTCAGTTTATTTTAAGCACCAACTGTAGCATACTTCTTCAACAGATCTACAAGACCGGCAAACAGCAAGACTTATGTGGCTTAGGTTGCAAACAAATCCCTCGGTGTAAGTTTAGCGTCCGATATGGTCACGGGTTACGTGGTTGGTCATCGTGCCAATCAAAATACCTGTCAAGGCTCTTGACGCAGTTAGTCAATCTGGGGCAATTTGGTTTTTCTCATATAGGAAGGGTCGGTCAATGTATGCAACGATAGGCTAACGCAACAGACATACATTTCCTGTTCTCTAATCTCACGGTTTCTAGCTAACAAAAGAGCAGAACTCAGATACCGGTGATATGATTACATGTGCGTGCGCAGAGCACCTTATCAGGTGTGGCAAATCATGACACGTAACGCTTTAGAGCGGACGCCTCTACTGCTGTAGAACTGCAATAGTCATCGACTTCCTCTCATTTAAAATCAAGGGCGGACTAATGATTAACAAACGACCAGCCCGCGTGTCCATTACACTTCCTAGAACAGCACTGGAACACGGCTCATTTCTGGAAAAGGACCCAGGACCCCTCCTTCTCCCCCGCCCCCTTCCCCCACAGGATTACAAAATTAGGAGGCTGAGTAAACCCTTGTTCCAGTGAAGGTGGAGCCCGACAGCATAGGCAGTGTTGTTACGGGACAGCATGGTAAAGCATGTGTGAAATAGGCAGCAACACACACACACACACACACACGGATGGGAGGGGTCTGAGAGGATGGATGGGAGTGGTTCCCCTGCAGTGAGTCATCAGTGAGTCACTGACGCTTTGTTTCATTGTGTGCCTGTCACGTTATGCCGACATCAGCGCCTCGCTGCCCATCAACAGTTTTCATTACAGCGGAGCGACGTGCAGGCAGCTTTCATTACCGGCTGTTGGTCTCTTGCAATGCACGGGAACACACGACGGGAGAATCCTTCCTTCTGTAAGACCGTGCTTTCATTTGGCACGCAAGCACGCGTTCTGATCTGAGTTGGGCACGTTCTAATGGATGCCACACAAAAGCAGTTTCCTCATTTGGTAGGGGGAAAAAGCAGAAGCAGAAAAAGTAACCAACGTTGAGCAAAAAAGATTACTGTTCCCCCCAAATGCTCTTAAGAAACCTCAGCGTCCCAATAGTCCAAAGAAAAACTTCTAACAAAACCAAAACAACAACATGTTTATATTGGTAACCTTCCAGGATTGCGACATGCCTGATATGCGTTGCATAATAACCGGAAAATCTTAACACAAGACCGGCTGCCAAACATTACGCAACGCTTTTGAATGTCTTCCAGCATTGGTCTGATGAACTAAGGTCAGCTCTCCAACAGGAGAACCCTGCCTTATGGGAATACACTCTAAACCAGTGTGTGCGATCCTTATGAATATCCCTACGGCAAACTGCATGAGCAGTCTCAGGTACAGCGTAGCATTGGGTTTCAACACATCTGAATGAATTGTAAAAACACCACCACCGCACATATACAGTATATGCGCGCGCATGCGCACACACATGCACACACACACACGACAACACACAGCGAAGTGCCGGTGTTCTGACGATTTATGCTACCTGTCGAATTGGGCTTCCTCGCCATACTGCGTATGCGCACGGCCGTTACTGCATCATTTTCATCATGCTTGAGACACAGCCCATATATTTGTGCTACCATAATCTGGATTTCTAGCTAGTACTATTATTGCATGTTTTTAACAAATGTACAAGGCTTCTTCTCATTTTACTTGTAGACTTTGATTAGGTTAACATTATGTGCTAGGTTGTAATTTAACATTTGTACATTTAATAAATATTTACATAATGTTAACAAATTCCCACCATTAACAACTTCAATATTGTTTGGGCATATTTGTAATGTCCCCATGCCAATTTTCTGAAATAGTATGTAGGCATCAAGTTGAGCGTTATAACTTTATGGGATCTTGGAAATGGGGACAATGAACATGTAATGTAGCTATTTTCGATAAGGCAGCCTTAATCGTCAGAACACGGGTGTGACGGACGCATGTCAGCTCTCACCGCTCAGCACGTCGGGACTGATGTAGGCGGGACTTCCTCTCTGGTCCTTCAGCAGGTCATCCTCACTCACCAGGTGCTTTCCCAGGCAGAAGTTGGTGATGGTGATACGGTGGGTTCTGATACCAGAGAAGAGGGACACCATGAGCCACAAGAGTCTTTTACCTGCTGATCCTCAAGGCCTTTCAGAAGAACATTAGTGATGCAGAAGCCATCTGTTTTCTTTTGGCCAATACAGAATACATATAGCTGATTTTCAGTCATATATATATATATATATATATATATAATGTCATTTATTTCATGAATTTTTAATCCAGGTAAACGCATGAATTGCCAAATTAATGATGAGTTGACAGCCATTTAATTATTATTATTACCATATTATATTATACCAGATTATATTTACCATTATAAAAGGAAAATCGGACTACCAACGATCTCGTATTTTGAGTGGAAATCATCCTATTCCAATATTTTGAATATTATTAATAGTAATGCATTTTAATTATAGGCACCTTTCAAAAAATTCAAGGACACCTTACAAAGGACATCATTAAAACATTGCAGCAATACATAGTTTCAATTAATGAGTCGACATCTAAATAAAACAAATAATCAGAGTAGGCCAGTTTGAATAGATGTGTTTTTAGGATTGGATTTAAAGACAGAGAGATCATCAGTATTACAGCCATGTTGTGGGAGAGCTCTAAACCCCATAGCGAAAGTGTGCAGGAGGTATAGTTGATGGAGGAAGAATACTGACATATCCCCAACACTTCAAGTGTTCATATAAGCAACAATTCAAAGTCTCGAATGTTTTCTGAGTCTTGGATGAATTATTTATATATTGACGTGGTGGGAGACATGATTACAAAATGTTGTAACTATTCTGATATAATATCGGTTGCTTAAAATTGCCGGTGTATGACCCGTCCAACTAATTACAAATGTACTACATGTAAATTGCTTTGGACAAAAGCGTCTGCCAAATGCCGTAAATGTAAACAAACAAAACAAACTTTCTGCGCATGGCAGAATAGGCCAACATCCCTCCCTAACTGTCCCTACATCCATCTACAGGGACAGGGCGGGTGTAGGGTGTGCTGAGGTGTCCTTGAGCAAGACAACGAAACCTAAATGCTCCCCCTAGGTGGATGGCACCACTATCGGTGTGTTAAGATGAACCTGTTGTTGGCGTTCCTCTCATGCCAACATCTCGTTGGTCACCCCCTAGCCTGACATGCCAGATATCTGTGACTGTTAAGACACATCCATGTCATTGGTTCATTTCACCTGTACATTTTTTATGTATCAGATATTTCGTATTGTCCAGCCCTTTTAAATCTGTTATATAAATGAAGCTGACATTGACATCCATCGGCATGTAGTTGGACGAACCTATGACCCAGTGAAGCCTGTTGTTAAATCCACTCTTGCAGTAGAAAGAGTGAAAACATAGTTATCATTGAGAAAAGTCTTTGCTCATCTAATACATCTGATGCTATATTGTATCATCTCTAGGCTACTACGTTAACTGCCGTAGGACCCGCCATTGTCGCTTTCGACTGATCCAGGTTTGTTAGCCGGCATGAAACACGACAATATCTCAAGCTCTCCAGCCTGATTCTCGCGGCACAGTCAACCTGGAGTCAATCTGAAGATATCTCGCAAGGCAACCCCCTTCCCCCCCCTCCAGAGCAAACCCGTGATGTGTCCAGACAGAGTGGCGCTACACGACTCTGGTTAGTTTGGCTCCAGGAGGGAAAACACTGCAGACCTATCAGACGATGGTCTGACTCATCCGAGGTACACAAGAGTGTCTGCGGCACGGCGAAACCATAGAGGGCTTTAAGCTCAGGGACCACGGACTGCTTTATCTCTGCCTGCTCTTTTGATGGAGGAGGAGGGGAAGCAGGGAGAGAGAGAGGATATGAAGAGAAGAGAAACCACATGGACAAACATGAGTCAGTCAACCTGTGGACTTGGATAATTGTCTGGCTGACTAAGCCTGTGCGCGGCGATGTACAGATTAACAGGGGGACGGAAATAGAGAGCGTTAAAGCCTGTGTGCAAACGCTGCACGCGTAAAAGAAAGAAAGACGCTCGCAAAGCGACAGTCTGGTGCAGCAGAGCACTCCAACTCTCGATCACCTACATCCTCTTTCCCAGGAGCTCGAGGTCAGCTGCTTCCCCATTCTCGCTCTCTCACTTTCACCTCCCCCCTCCTGCTTCACTTTCAGAGTCTGGAGCCAACTGCTGTCATAAGACACCTACGCTCGGCTAAAAACAGAAATGCTGTTGACCAATTAGCCAGTGTGTGTGTGTGTGTGTGTCTGACAACTCACTGTTGACCAGACAGTGGCCATGCAGAACTTGAACATACATTCATAAAAATAATACGGTCGTTTATAAAAAACGGAGCCCGTCCTGTTGGCCCTCTTTGCACTCAGTGACCCAGGCAGCTATTGTTGCACCACAGAGTCAAGGAGGCGGCGCGCTCTGACTCACGAGGCAAAAAGTGTCCCGGAGGGATTCGAGAGCGACCGCACCGTCTCCGCTTCCTCGTCATGTGACCCTGTGAAACAGGAAACAAGAAACCGAAGCAACCCCCGGCCCCTCCCCGTGACTTTGACTGACTGCTGGAAATAATCTCGCTGATGAGAATGGAGGTTAAACGCAGGGCTTCCTCAGCGGGGACATCCGCAGGTTGAAGCTCCAGGGCAGCAGTTGTCACAGCATCATGCTCATTGGTCAGAAAAACATACAAATCCCTCCAAAACAAACAAACCAACCAACCAGCCGACACTGCATTCTGTGTACATGTGTATCAATGTAGGTTGATTCCGTCTGTTCATCTCACAAACACATTCTGCCAAGCGTTCTGAGACAGCTCTGTGAGACAACAACATGGAGTCAACCCCAAACCTCAAAGACTTAAGAGACCAGAAGCGTTGCATTTTTGCTTCCATTGACATACATTACAATGCTATATCTTTCTATCATTAAACAATCTCCAGTATATGTAAATAAAAGCCAAACAAAATGTCTTTGAGAACCGTGAGCTCTGAGTAAGCTAGCGGTCAGCGCGGCATGAAGACATACCTCGCCGGGACCTGCTGACGATGCCTGTAAAACAGACAGCAAGACGCGTGACTGAAAAACCCCGTGTACTGGGTAGGCGTGGCGTGCACGCAAGCACGCCCACACAAGCGCGAGCACGCACGTGCACATGCGCGCACACACACACACACACGCGTGCGTTAAGGGGCCGCAGCGGCTCTGGGCCTGAAACGGAGAGAGAACCGTTATTTCGTCGCGCAGTAAACATCCTGCTTTTGGTGCCAGCCGGCTTTGCGAGAGGAAGTCACATCATCATCATCATCATCATCATGAAAAAGAAGATTTAAAAAGGGCTCTTTCTCCCTCACTAATCTTACCACCATCAAACTATATATTAACCCCCCCCACATTCAGGGTGGGGAAAACAGACAAGAGCCTACAGGGAATTAATGTGGAACGTGAAAAAGGAAGAAAAAGGAAAACCACAAGATTAAAAACATAAACTGGAGCGACAATGAAAACAAGAGAGAGATAGAGAGAGAGAGAGAGAGAGAGAGAGAGAGGGGAAGAAGGCAGACAGAGGGCAAATACAGTGTGGCCTGTGTGTGAGAGTGTGTGAGAGAGCGTGTGTGTCTGAGTGCGTCGACCATGGCAGTGAGAGTCAGTCCAGAGCTATGGGTCCTTTGGCAGAACTCTCCCTTTGTCTCCAGCTGGGACAGTGTGTTCCGGCCTTCTGCATCGCTGCCGACAGCCCCCCCCCACCAACACACTCTCCTGTTTCATCACCCCCCTTGGTGGAAATGGAAGGCGGGAGGGTTGGTCAGGGGCCCCCCTCGCACTGTGTGACCTGAGGCACACTCACAATGGAGCACAGTGTGCCCAGCAGACCCTGGCACCCCCAAACACCTCCCCTTTATTCTCACGCAGAGAACAAAAGCAGCGGGGCATTCTTTCCTGTCTGTATTCCTCCACAAACCCCGCTGCCTCTGTTGAGTTTCATGGCAGATGAGTCATCCTCCGCTACTCACAACACAAAACAGCACCGACAGACAGACAGACAGACAGAGCAGGCCCCGACCCCAGGCCAGGTACAGCTGCCGTCCGTCAAAGCTCTCTGCACAAGAAAACCCCAGCATCCCAGCACCCCCACCCTACCCTCCCCTTCCACCGACCCAGGCGGCCAGCAGGTGCTTCTTGCACCTGGCCGGGTGTGAGAACGGGTGGGTTAGCTAACTGAGGTGACCCTGGAAAAAAAAAAAAAGGAATCAGGATGGGTTTCATCTTACCGTTTGTTGAGCACCATGTTTCCCAGTTTAAGGTCTCTGTGCACTATGTTCTTCTGCAGAGAGAGAGAGAGAGAGAGAGAGAGAGAGAGAGAGAGAGAGAGAGTGTTGGTGGCAGGGTTTTTGTGCAGGCGAGTGAATCACTGCTATCCACACAATCATCTCGTTTCTGGGAGCGGCTCTCTCCGTAACACGGAACATGACTCATCGGAAGCAACAACAAAAACAAAGCAGCCCAGTGCTGACAAAACAGTCGGCAGGAGCGAGCTCCCTTCGCTGGCGTGCAACCTCGGACGCACGACGGGGTTAGGGGAGAGCGAACACACAGGGGCACGGTGTGGAGGGAAACGTTAAAAACTGTAAATACGTACGTCACATATAGGACGTGAATTCATCTTGCGTTTAAAAGAGCTGCTGTGCGAGGAAAAGCAATGAACATCAGTACATCTCCTTATCCTTAATGAGGATGCCTTATCTTACCATTGCCTCCGTGACCAAGGTAGTACCACATGGAATGTTGAAAGGCAATGGTGGTTTTAGTGTGGGTATAAACGTTGTTGTTAAGTCTGTTCAGTTTGTCTGTCAGTCTGTCTCTCGACGACAGAGAGGTGGCCTTCTCGCAAGCATAAAATAAAAACATATTTAAGTGGAAAAGGAAAATTTTGTGTTGGATCTTGTTTGACACTCTCAGGCATTAGATCAACGGCCGGTGAATACAGCAAGTCACGTTTTAAATTACTTTAAAAAAGGTGGAGTCAGCGATGCTGGAGAGAGACGATGTTCGAATGCTATCTGCCATCAACGCCGTAGGGTGCTCCGCTCCACACATTGGACAAGATTTGCCATAGAGACAGAGCACATTTAAGTTAAGTACAAGTTTTTGTACAAGTCAGAAGTTACGTTAGCTAAACTTAATGTAATGCAAAGTCAATGGCGCGCCATAAACTGTTTCCCCTCCGCGGTGGGTGTGGTTTTCAGAGTATGCAGAAGCGTTGCGCTCTGTCTCTATGCCTGGGCTAGTGTTGTGTGGTGCACTCTGCACCACGTTGTTTGTGTTCCCATTTAAAGTGTAGAAACACCGGGACTATACAAAGAAAAATAATAAAAAGCGTCAGCTGCCTCCACCTTGAAGACCCGCCCTCACCTTGTGCAGGGCCTCCACGACGCGCACCACGTCGCAGAACACGACAATGGCCTCGCGTTCGCTCAGGCGCTTCTCCTTGATGACGTAGTGCTGCAGGTTAATGAGGTCCGCCGTCTTGTCGCTGAAGTCGTGTGCGCACAGGCAGTCCAGCACCAGGCAGATCCGCTTCTTCATGTGCCGCACCTTGTTGGCCTCGGGGTCCTCGGCGATCTCGCAGGCCCGGTCCTGCGAAAGGCAGCGAGACGGTGAATATCCGCGCTGTCGCACAATCGTCTTTGTAAAAAAAGGCATAGTACTCTCGAGAGAAGGCTAGTCCCTCTCGAGAACGCTTGCTTGCTTGGAGCTCAAAACAAAACGAACTCAGAAGCTCCGCCCCACACATTGGAAAAGCATTGCGAAGCGGCATTGTTGTGAGTGGTGTTCGGCGGTTTGTTTATGTTCCTATTCACGAAGCCAGGGCTGCGTAGAAGTAATAGATCGTTTTTTCAGCACGGTAAACTAACGAAAAACTAACGGAAAGGAGGAGGTATTTGGTGAATTAGACCTTATTAGTTAGTTATAAACCTGTAAAAGAAAGAAGCTACGGCTACGAGCCTTGCCTTCTTTAGTGTAAACAATCCAAGACGGTTGAGTACGGCCAAGAGCCGGTGCCTTTCCTCTTGAGCGCGCAATCAATAGCGAGAGTAGCGCGCGGCTAATCGGCTGATCCACTCCTCGCAGAGGGAAAGAGGCCAAATCAATCAATAACCTGTAGGTGTCGAGTACTATACCCCCGCCCCCCTACTTACTGTGTGTGTGTGTAAGAATTACACAGGCCATTCATTCTATCTCTCTCTGCTCTCCTCTTACAGACTCACCACTCCCCATTGATTTCTGTATCAAGATGTCAGGTCGGCCGGGGGATACGAAAGCTTTCATTATTAACCGCTTCTCCTGCAGCGGAGATGCACTAAAATAATAATACAATCAATACTGCAGCCATACAAATGACTCACGGGGAAGAGCACATCTCAATGCTGCTATTTAAAGAACATGCCGCCTGGGTGGAATAACAATGGCGGGGAGGCAGACGCCGAGAGAGAAAGAGAGAGAGAGAGAGAGAGCACACAGATGGAACAATAACCAAGTTAGGAGAGGAGGCTTACAGGAAGAGAGCGAGAGAGAGAGAGAGTGAGTGTGTGTGTGTGTCCGTCCTTGTGAATGAACGGCCCTGTGAATTAAGAATGGCCACAGACAACACTGGGTTGTCGGCCAAGCAGCCGATCGGTGACTATTATGTGACAGAATGGTGATGATGGCAGATTGAGCATTCACAAACATGACAGACAAACATTCCCACCCCCATCCCAATGTTTTCAATAGCATAATAACCATGTACAGCAGGTCTATAAACAACAAAGAAGTTGAAAAGACTAAGTCAGGTCTAAAAGTCGGGACTAAAACAGGTCTAAAACAGGTCTAAAAGAGTCAGGTTTAAACGAGTCAGGTCAAAAACAGGTCTAAAGGAATCAGGTCTAAAAGGGGCCTTAAAGAGTCAGGTTTAAAAGAGTCAGGTCTAAAAGAGTCAGGGCTTTTTAAAAGAGTCAGGTCTAAAAGAGGTCTAAAAGAGTCAGGTCTAAAAGAGGCCTTAAAGAGTCAGGTTTAAAAGAGTCAGGTCTAAAAGAGGTCTAAAAGAGTCAGGTCTAAAAGAGGTCTAAAAGAGTCAGGTCTAAAAGAGGCCTTAAAGAGTCAGGTTTAAAAGAGTCAGGTCTAAAAGAGGCCTTAAAGAGTCAGGTCTAAAAGAGTCAGGTCTAAAAGAGGTTTAAAAGAGTTGGGTTTGAAAGAGTCTAAACCATGCAAGGCAGTGGTCCCCTCAGACCCCACTAAGAGGCAGAGTGCCTTGTGACCCCCCAGGCCCACCTGGAAGAGTCCATGGTGATGCACCACCCCATCCTGGCTGTGCAGCAGTGACAGCAGGGAGTACTCCGTGTGGAGCAGCATCTTGCCCTGCCGCTCCTCCTGCGTCTCCCCGGCAGCCTCCGTCTGCTCCTCCAGCGTCAGGATCTGGCGCACGCAAAAGGTCAGAGGTCAGAGGCCAATGTGCCACAACGCAGACTCCCCTAGTCTGGCTCCGGCCAACTATTACCCCGGTCATGCTAGCGTTTTCACAGCCACCCTGCTTGCAAACCAATCAGAGAAAAACTTGATGCAACGTGGATTGGTTAAACGCTATCCAATAGTGTGAAAATGAACCAGAGGTCTAGGTCTAAGGGGCAACGACTTCCCAATGGAGCGTGTCAGTTGTCCAGACCTTGTTCACGTGACTTTTGAGCCTGGTTACAGCCGAACTAAAACTCCCCCACTCCCAAGTCTGATATAAATCAACAAAATAAGATGCTTAACGTTATAGTCAGCTATTGCAAGCTAGTTTTAAGATAATATACTTTGTCAAATTCACCAAATACCTCCTTACCGTTCTCTGTGCATGTTGAAAATGTAATCCGATACGTCTACGCAGTTTTGCCTCCGTAAATAGTAACATAAACAAGGTGATGAACACCACTCACATCAACAAAGTATGTAGTAGTTCGCTTTGCTTCATAATGTGTTTCTATGTGTGGGCTGAAGGATATTGTTTGATTTGAGCAAAGTTAGCAAGCGTCCTTGAGAATGACTAGCCCTGCCTTTAAGATTATATAGGGCGGCCTCCGGCATGACAATCTTAAAACATTCAACGGCTGTGGAATCTATATTGGGCACAAGAGAACCTATTTACCAGCTGGTCTCAACCTGCCAACAGCTCAGCTGATTGCTGCTTCACATTCAACTGGCTATATTGTCACAGGCACGTCTTATTTAAAAAAGGCCGCTGGTCAGTCAGTCATTCCCGAGAACGCTCGCTAACTTTGAGCTCATATCAAAAACAAACTACCTCAGAAGATCCGCCCCCCACACACTGAAACGCGTTGCGAAGCCATAAACGTTGTTGTTGTGAGCCGTGTTCCCCACTCTGTTTATGTTCCTATTTACGGAGCAAGGGCTGTGTAGATGTACCTAATTATTTTTTCAGCACGCACATAACAGTAAGATAGCGAAATGCTTGTAGACATTTGATAAATTTGACAAAAAGAGTATTATCTTACAATTATCTTATAACATACTGCATTTATACTGCCTTTCCTGCAGCTTCCTCGGAAACCCCCTTTGCAACCCACCACCACCCAAACTCCTTCTATGCTGAGTCTGGCTTAATCAATGCAATGTCATGTCATCATTTGATGCGAGCTCTATTCCGCACCATACACTGGGAGAGGCGGGTATTTATGCTGCCCTCAGAACAGAGCCATATTATAACTTAACTTATCAATGGGAATAACACACCTCCAATGACTAAAGTAGTCCTGACTGAACTAGGGGTTCGGGGCGGTTCGGTGAAGTTGTGTGTGTGGAAAGGGGGGGGGGGGGGGATTCGACACAGTGGCACATGTTCCAGCACACCAAACAGCGAGGCACTGCAGTCACGCGCAGGGTAAGGGTGGGGGTGGGGGGTTAAAAGTTGACATTCCAGGTGTGGCGCTACCTTCCCCCCCCTCTGCACCCGTACTAAAGCTGTTAGCTGGTGTGTGAAGGGCATTACTGGATGTTATGGCCCCCAATAAAGCTGTGTTGTCCTGTTGCCTGGCACTGACAGTGGGACAGTAAAACGCTCGTCGTTCCAGAGCCGTTGTTTGGTGTTTAGGAAGGCTGGAGGTGCACACATGCACACCAACACTGTTGCCACGGTTTCAACAGGGGGTTCATACGTTTGCTACTTCATTGACTGATGTAATGATACACAGACACACACACACACACACACAAAGACAGACACACAGTACACACACACACAAACAAACAAACAAACAGACACACACACACACACACACACACCTTGAGCTGGTAGAAGTCATCGGTGCCGTCCTTGCGGGCCAGACACTGCACTATGCTGGGCACGGGGGAGTTGCCCAGGCGAGGCCCTGTGAAGGACAGGAGGAGAAACAGCTGTGTCAGCAAAAGGCCGCACGCCACTGCGGCCTCCCTGTGCGTGTGTGTGTGTGTGTGTGTGTGCGCACTCCCCATGCACAGGTCACCGGGGGGGCGAGCAGACGCACCCGTTTGCACCCCGGGTGCAATGTTTTCCTTGGCGTGCTGCAGAGCAAACAGCGCACGAGCACACAGTCCGTTGACGGTGGAGACATGAGCTACACTCTCATCTCACCAGCCCGTGGAGGAGACGTGTCTCTGGAGGAGGAGCTATACTCTCATCTCACCAGCCCGTGGAG
>JAODOY010060575.1:4185-17366 GCA_025399855.1 Forbesichthys papilliferus
ATCCCATGGGTGAACCAAATTGTTTTCAAGAAACCCCCCCCCCCCCCCCCCCGCCCAAAATTAAATTCCGCCCTGTATTTAAAGTAGGCTGATCAATTTGGAGTATTTGATGGATTCTGTCACGTTCCCAGCAGACCATAGGCATCCACGTGGTCTCTCTCTCTCTCTCTCTCATTTATCTTCTGAGACATTTACATTCATATTTGTTTCTACCTATCCATTATGTGGAAACTGTATTGATTGATAGCAAAGACTTTAACAAACTACTCAATTTGTATTGTTTATGACACTTCATTATAGGTGTGGATACGTGTTCAAAGCTATACAAATGCAAGCTGTGAGATGCTATTTCAGAATTTTAAATGTAATTAGATATTTTTTGTAGATGCATATTCAGAGTCTTGGCTTTGTAAATGACAACACTTATAAAGGAACTATCAACTTAATCCACCATATAAACATTATGCTGACAGTTAAGCGAAATGATTCATTTTTGCATTTTATGGTACAGTTTAACTAAGTGTCTATAATGGTTATGATATTGTGTTGAGTGTTTGGAAATTGTATTTTCTAGACTTTTAAAGCCTCTCATGAACTCAGCATCAGTGAAGGTTCATGCTGAGCTCAAGTGCATTGTGATAGAAGTTGCATTGACACTGCATCTCATGCAGCGAGACTAAACTGTCACACAAGTCATAACAGCAGATGTCAACATAGTCGGATGTGTACAGCCTTGCTTTACATGCTGTAATAACAACTACTTTATTCTTCCTGTCAGATTTTCTGGAGTATTACAAATAATCTTCCATTTGCTGTATGTTTTTATATTCCAGGTGTCTTTACATAATGCAATTCCCCCTGTCTATTGTCTCTGTGTTTAATGGACTGCTGGTGCAATACATACAGAGTGCTGTGGTGTGATATGCTCCCAATATTATAAATGTGTTTTTCATAATGAAAACGCTTAAAACCTAATCTCGTGTAAGCCTGGTATTAGACATCTTTCTGACATATTTCTATAGTTCTGTTAGTGAATATGTTTATTGTATATTCATTATGCAAGTCGTAGTGATACTGAACTATAGTCAAACCCTGCTGATCTCAGTATTTAAAGACCCTGAATTACAGTAAGCCCAACCGGAAACTTGTGGTTGCATGAATTGAATTGACTCTCATCAAAACACACACTATCGCTGTATGTTTTTGAGAAACAATGCAATTCAATGTGTGGATAAACATGCCAATTTATAAACAATGGAGCTTTTTGTAAGCCTTCAATTCATATTGGTTAAGGCTTACATTATGGCTTTGCAGTTTTAAGGAAGGCACAGAGTTACTGTAAGTATATAACAAAAGTTATTTAATAATATTATATTCTAAAAGGACAATTTTTCCTTCACATAGGTCACATCTAATTTCATAGTTTCTCAATCAGAACAGGCTCACAGAGCACTAACAGGTAATGGCTTGTGGCAGATGTTAGGATAGGAACAGGAAACGAGGCGTCCCGCCGACCTTGGCTGCCATTATTAAGGTCGTGGCTTCACATTGAGACTTGTTGAAGTCACACTTGTGGTTCCGTTGCATTTATGATGATGCTTCGTGTACCTCGTTGGTGGTTTAATGTACCTCACCTTTCTAATTGCACACACCACTAGGTTTCCAATGACCATCCTGAAGTGAATATAGAGAAAGCAGAACATTCCCTGCTGGCTCAAGTATTTCTTCTAATGAAGGTCACTATGTATAGAAAGCAACACTCACCAGATACTACAGCCAAAAGCATTTAAAACTGTATTGCACCATTAATTCACAAGGTACCTAGCAAGCTGGTCTTTATCAAAGACCACGGAGCAGCAGTTTCATCTATCCCGTTTTGCAGGATAGAAAAGGAGAAAAAAGGATGGCAGAAGAGATGGGTGTCTACTGTCATTCATAAAAAACAACTTCCTTGTATGAGAGCATTAGGACTTAAAACAGGGAAAATTGCTTCTCTGCTCTAACCTTCAGAAAGAGTGGAAGAAAATAAAGCCTACAGTACAGTATGGCAATATAGATACTGTAAAAGATAGAAGAATGAACCACAGTACAAAATGTGGTATAAACCTTATTGATTACCCCCCAAAAAGAACTGACAGATTACTTGAAAGCAGTTATTGGATCTGCCAGAAGTTTCACCGTGACACCACAAGCTGAATGTCAGTAGCCTAGCTGCGACCTTGACCTGGTAAAATTGAAGTTTGCTTAAAGGTGTAGTCAAGGATTCTGGAGAATGATAGTTGCTATTTGAACTCAATCAAAACAAAAGCACCTCTTGCTTCAATGCCATAGAGTGCTCCATATGAAGCTCCCCTCCACAATTTGCCAAGGCTGGGATAGTGTTATATGGACCGCTTTGTGTTTGTTTCCATTTACATATAGCCAGGGCTGTATAGAAATACTATATCATTTTTTAAGCGTGCACACACATACTAGCTGCTAGCAGACTGTGAGAAGATATTTGTCAAGTTTGGCAAAAATAGTATCTAGCAATCGCTGACTCTAATGAAGAAAAAATATATACTGTATCAGCAATGACTGTTCCTCAAGTTAGCTTTGCCAGACACAGTATTTCATAATACCATCATAATACATTCTGGTCTGAGAATTGAAATGTTGTTTTCTTTTTCAGGTGTGAATTTTCATCTTAAATTTTGGGATTTTAACATTGGCTTACTTTAATTTAGTTATGTCATGTAATACAAAGTAGGCCTAGGGGGCTCAGTAATTCATTTCGTGAAATGTTATGCTTTATTGCAAATATTGTCTAAACCTGTATTGGAAGCATTGTTGGGCAGTACTAGTTACTGTAATATTAATACATTTTTTCCAGTAACTAGTAGTGTAACTAATTACTGTTTCCAAAACAGTAATAAAATTACAATTACTAATCCAAGTAATGCTGCATTACTGCGTTACAATAATGATATTTCTGGTCCTGGCAAACATAGTAGGCTAATTGAACCAACATGTCCAGTCATCTGGTTTGAGAGACTTCCATGTTTTCACTTTGGCTGATTGTTGACTCCTAAGGTTAATTATTTTTCCAATAAAGAGGATTCAATTCTAAAATGAGCTGGCTACACAGGTAATTTTTCAGAAGGGGCGAGGCAGGGTATTGATTGTGAAGGTAAAATAGTAATGTAATGTAATGTAACTAATTCCTTTTAATACAATATAAAAGTGTATCTCTACCTGTACATCAGCCTTAATGCTCCCTGCTTTGTCCACTTGGGAAAAAAAACACCTTTAATTTGTAAACTGTTAAAATTGTAATTTTTTAAAAGGGGTAACACATTTAGCAAGGGTTTTGTTTACTGTAGGCGCACCAAAAACAAGGGTCAAGAAAATGATTTGATGCACCGGCATACGGCGAGCGGCCACGGACGTTCCACAATCAATCAGATTTCAAGCTCTCTACCATGGCCAAGACCAATGACACAGTTGGTGCGGTTATTCGCAAATGGAGGAGCTCTATAAAACACAAAATAACTGTTAATCTCCTTCGGTCTGGCTCCATGCAAGATCTCATCTCGTGGAGTAGCAATGATCATGAGAAAGGTGGGGAATCACCCCAGAGCCCAGAGGTACACGGGAGGATTTTGTCAATGATCTCAAGGCAACTGGGACAATGGTCACCAAGAAAACAGTTGGTAACACGCTACACCGTGAAGGACTGAAATCCTGCAGCGCCCGCAAGGTCCCTGTGCTCAAGAAAGCACATGACCAGGCCCGTCTGAAGTTAGCCAATGAACATCTGAATGATTCAGAGGAGAACTGAGTGAAAGTGTTGTGGTCAAATGGGACCAAAATCGAACTCTTTGGCATCAACTCAACTCACCGTATTTGGAGGAGGAGGAATCTACTGTATGACCACCAAGAACACCATCCCCCCCATCAAACATGGTTGTGGAAACATTATGCTTTGAGTGTGTTTTTCTGACAAGTGGACAGAACAACTTCACCGCATCAAAGGGCCGATAGAAGGGACCATTTGCCGTCAAATCTTGGTTGAGAACCTCCTTCCTTCAGTCACGGCATTGACAAAGCGTCATGGATGGGTATTCCAGCATAGACAATAACCCTAAACACATGGCCAAGGCAACAAAGGATTGGCTCGAGAAGACGCACATTAAGGAGTGGCCTAGCCAGTCTCCAGACCTTAATCCCATGGATAATCCTTGGAGGGAGCTGAAGGCTCGAGTTGCCAAACGTCAGCCTCAAAACCTTAATGACCTGGAAAAGATCTGCAAAGAGGAGTGGGACAAAATCCCTCCTCGAAAATGTGCAAACCTGGTGGCCAACTACAAGAACAGTCTGACCTCTGTGATTGCCAACAAGGGTTTTGCCACCAAGTACTAAGTTGTGTTTTGCAGAGGGGTCAAATATTTATTTCACTCATTAAGATGCAAATAAATGTAATAAATGTTTTTGAAGTGTTTTTCTAAATTTTGTGTTGTTATTCTGTCTGTTTTTCTCACTGTTCAAATAAACCTACCATTAAAATTGTAGACTGATCATTTCTTTGTCAGCGGGCAAAAGAACAAAATCAGCAGGGGATCAAAACATTTTTTCCCTCACTGTATATCGACTGGCAGCAAGCATTTAAACAGGAATGGTGTTTATTTGGAGCTTGATAAACCAGTCGAAGGAAGTGTTGTAAACGGTGCGGCTGATCATTAATGAGAGCTCGCGTTCATGGGCCCCTGGCTGACGCCGGGCCCAAATGCGGTTGCATTGTCTGCATTATGGGTAGTTACACCCTTGTCTCAGCTTGTTTAGCCGATATGTTGCCATCTAGGGGTTAGACTAGTGGTATGACACTAGTGAGGTGACAAGAAAAACTCAAACATGGAATTGTGGGCTACAATGCAATGTGAATATAGCTACTTGACTTAAAGCTATAGTAAGTGATTACACTGTCAAATTCACAATAGGCTATATCTTATTGGTGTGCTGGCTGCCTGTTCTTTGTACTGGATACAATTGGATTAAACTGAAACTGATGTTAGCGTACACATAGCCTTGAGAAATCAGGATGGCCAATTTGGTCATTTGGTCAATCACTTTTTAAAAGCATAATAATCAACAAATCTTAAATAAAAATTTGCTTTGAGAAAGGTGTAGTAGGCTATTTGCTCATTAAATTAGGACACACCACTTAGTATATGGTCCACTGTAAGGGTGTCTAAAATCATTATAGGACTCTTCCAGGAATGAATATAGGAAGTATATTGTAATATGTACAGTATGATCGCAGTCAAGCAGTTTACTTAACTGTGAACAATATAAAAACAGATGGTAAAGGTGCTTTTATTGTCATTTACATGTAGCAAAAGAAATCCTCTGCATTTAAGACATCCCTCAAGGGAGCAGTGGGCAGCCACTGTGCAGGGCCCAAGGACCAACTCTTGGTTGTAGCCAGTGTCACTGGTCACATGGCACTGATTGGAGAGTGAACCCAACATGTTTTTTGATAGTGGGGGGAAACCAGAGAACACAGAGGAACGGCGAGAACATAACGTAACATAACGTAAACTCTGCACAGAAGGGCCGGGACGACAGGGGTTCCAACCTTCTTGCTGTGAGGCCACAGTGATATCCACTGGACCACCGTGTTGCCTAGTTGCTTAGTAGTTATGAAATGGTAAGAAAAGTATACAGCTTTGTACTAGTATTTTTCCTATTGGGCCTTGGTGTATTGCTGGTGGTCAAGTACATTTTATTTATATAGCCCTTAATCACATTACAGCCTACATTTCAAATGGAAACAACCTTCTTTCCCAAGAAAGGAAAAACTTCCTTTTAAACCCCATGGGGGAAAAAATGAAAGAGACCTTGGGAAGGGACCACAGAGGGAAGAAGCCACCGCTCCAGGATGGTTAAGATGCAATAGGTGATGGTAGGCAAACAAAATGTATTATTAATACTATGTATAATAATTTTCACATAGGAACACATCGGAAAGGTTTTAAGCGTTTTGTAAGTTAATTAAGAGTGATCTGTCAGTTGTAGCATTAACAGCTACGCCACAGGAGATACCAGGTCTGAGGAAGTGACACGCCCAGGATCGCTCAACAACCACAATACTTGTCTGTATTGGAGACTTGGCTTCTGCAGCAGTAGCCACCGCCATCCATACATAGTACGGGACCATGTCAGCATCTCCTCGTGACAACACTCCTCCACCGAGCGGGAGATAACCAACACACATCCATTGGCTCTGCACATAGTTCTCTTTCCCAGTTCAGGGAACATCGCCATCGACACACTGCCCTTGACCAAGGCAGCCACTTCCCCCGATGACATCACCGGGCTGGAGCCGCACCATCCACACAGCTTCCAAGATGGTGACAGCATCACCCATCCACCACATTCAGAGAAAGAGAAACAGGGGCCATAAACACACAAATACGACACAAAGGAGCCTAATGTAAAGCCATTTAGGCCCCTAAGCAGAGGGGGACATTTACTGTTGCTAACTAAATGCCTCACTGTACAAATAGGTTTTTAGTTTGATTTTGAAGGTCATAAAAGTGGGGCCCAACGTGAGAATGCTCTAAATCCTGCTGAATTCTTTTTAACTTTAGGGATGGATAGCGAGCCAGCATTTTGTGAGCGTAAGGCTCAGGATGGAACATATGGTATAACTAGGTCAGATAAATAGGAAGGTGCCAATCCATGTAATGCTTTATAGGTAAACAATAGCATCTTAAAATCACATCTCAGATAAACTGGCAGCCAATGAAGTTCAGCAAGGATTGGAGTAATGCATTGTGATACAATTTTTTAAATTCTAGTCAAGATTCTGGCAGGAGCATTATCTACCATCTGAAGACTTGTAATACTCATTTTCAGAAGGACAGAGAGTAAACCATTGCAAAAATCTAACCGTGAAGATACAAACGCATGAATTAGAGTCTGGTGCCTGTGCCTGTCCAATAATGAACATCTCAGTTTTATCTTGGTTTAGGTGCAATCAATTTAAAGACATCCATTGTTTTATTTCCAAAAGGCATGCCTGTAAGATTCTGTGGTCCTGTTGTCAATGCTAGATACAGGTGTGCAGGCATCAATACGACATTTCACTGAGGATGAGGCATTTTAATTACATCCACCGCTCTGTTATCAACATCTGCTTTCAGTATGGACGGGCCTCTTCCAGCAACATGCTATCTAAATCAATTGTAGCAGTCTGCACAATGTTTACATGATAAGCCACCCTGATGTGTGTTTTGGGCTTTGTGATCCAGTTTGTGTTGAATAGATAAGGCTCATTACTTCCCGGAGCACTCGTTTGATATTGGACAACCTTACAACTAACTTATCTACAGGATTTTGTTACTCGATGAACTATTAGGAACTAATAGATTATTTAGTTATACTTGCAGGTGAGTTAGGACTTCACATATTGTTTGTAATTATAACCCAGTATACACAATATAACATAGGTCTACCAAAGGTTGTGCAGTGCTATACCGGTTAATATATTTCTATGTGTGACATGGCTGCAAGCATCAGTGCACGTGTGTTCGAATCATTTTTGGAATTGATTGAGCAAATTATGTTTACTGTAAATTATCTATTCACTCATTTGCTTCACTCAGCAATTACTAGAGCTAGCTGTGAATTATATGAGTCAAATGCGCGAGCGAGCATGGGCTATTGACTAAACAGTACGCAATACAGGATGTAGATGTGCTGAATGCCACAAAAGATCAATCTCTGTGTAGGAAGAGAAGCCCTGCCAGAGTGAATTTGTCTGATTTGTCAAGCTCTATCCCAGCCAAAATGACTGCAAGCAACAAATAATCCTCTGTAGTTCACCTCTTGGCAAGTATAACAAAAATGTTACACTGAAATAAATCAATAGTTCTAAAAGTTGGTAATTGCCACTTGGTAATTTGGTAATTGCACTTAGATTCATAATTCAACATAGCAGTCTTAATTAGATCCTTTTAGTAAATGGGCGTACAAGGGAGTCTTAAACTCATCACGTTAATCAAGACAAATGACCTCTGAACCACAAAAACAACAGCTCATTTGGAGACAAAGGCGATGACGGTGTCTGCACAATATCAGAGTGGATGGGCTCATTACAGACTTCTCACTGTCATTCTCTGTGCTTTTAATGGCCTTGAATGCTCTCTAATTTGCCTTTCACAGGCTTTCCTTCAGCAATGCTCCTGACAGTATGAGTCTAACACGGAGAGAAAGGGAGAGCGGCGCAGACAAAATTGGGAACGGGAATAAAGAGGACAGATAAGTGGACAAAAATAAATAACTACATTTTTAAAAGGGTTGGGAACACAGCTGTTGCACAGCTACTGTGAGAGGACATGGCACCGATGCCAGACGTTGTCAGTGTGAAATCTGAAGCGAGCGACGTACAAGAGAGGAGATCATGTGTGTGTTAGACCGGCATTAATGAGGATCTCAGAGTGGGTGAGTACTGTGGGGGAAAAAAGTCAATGGCGGCAGTGTATTAGACCAGAGATGGCCTTAATCAATCAATTGAGGCCCTTAATGCACCGCTGTGACATAGCAGCCTACAGCAAGATGGGGTCAAGCACATTCAACACCAGGCTAACGAACACATTTTAATTTGACTTAATAATGGAGCTGTGACTTGAGAGGAGTGCACAAACTGCCATGCATACCAAATCAATGGATAAAAAGCTTATTTGTTGTTGAGAGCCAACAGCTAACCCACCTCCTCCCTTCCACATACACCAACAAAATAAATCGCCACTGCAAATTGAATGCTATGCAGGTAGAGACCAGGCAAACACGAAGCACTGAGAAATGGAAAGGCATGATTTTTGCTTGGTCATCCTCTGCCGGAGACACACAATGATAATTTAGAGCCATTAAATTAAGTTTTCAATCCATTACAGTTTGATTTATTAGATTGAAAATACAATTTTATTACGCTCTTCCTGAATGACCAATCCCCTTGTGCTTTCAAGGACTAACCGACCTGTTTGACGATGATACCATACATTTGAGAATAATATTTAATTCACTTACCAAAATAAGTAAAACAAAAAAACTCAAATTTTCTTTAGCCACATTATCTACGTACATTTAAGAAATTGGTAGACAATAATAACATTGATCTACCTTATAGTTTACAAGATCAGGTTTACTCTTACGTCAACAAAATTGTACATGGAGTCGATAACACATTTTGAGCATTAGTCTGGCATTACATGTTCTGCTAATCATTTTGGAATTTCTGGTAAGGCTTCTGTATTACCACACAACAATCTAAATGAATTATAACATGACATGACAAATCTAGAATGCAAAATGATCCATCATGTGATCAATGAAATTACATAATGCTGACAAATGAAATGTCATTGAAATACCAAGTGATGAAATTATTTCACTTAATAGGAAATGAACATAATTTCAGCATCACTTATTCTGCACTATAGTTCTACCAGTTGAATATAATTTCATCTGATGTAAGGTGCCAAATAGCCTTTGAACATATTTTATGTTGCGAAACATGACACATGGCACAATCCTATACTGTATTTGTACTGTAGATGCAGTAACCGCTTTCAATTGTTATTTACAATCAGAAAAGATAAAAATTAGGTAGCAGAGTAAAATTATAGTTTGTCAAATTTGGTCTGTTTAATTCATTAAAGTAATTTAACATGTTATTGTCTAATGCTTATTTAGATGCAGCAATGCCACAACATCTCAATATACCACAAAACATTTTTCAGTGTCGGTTTGTTATCATATTTCATCTGGCCTGGTATAGACCCAAAATTCCCTACTGAATAGGTTCTGGACACGCTCCATTGAGGATTATTTTCAGTTGTTTCATTCTAAATAGAGTAGTTAATACATTTAAATAAAAGATAATAATTTAGTTAATTTCAAACTACTGGAGCAGCCTTTATGAACTAATCGGTTGTTCATATTGCTTCATATAGCTCTACCACCGATATTGTTGGAACATTTCTTAACATTGACTTCAATGTCATAACACCTCCAAGGTCGCGTATTTCTCCACCCTTTAGAGTGGCTGAGTGAACCATGTGAACAGTTTCCAGATTATAATCTTAACTGAGCTAAGAGCAGTAGTTGGTTGAGTCATCTTTCACAAAAACGAATTGAAATATATAATTATCATTTTAAATTTCCATTTTCCACACAGTAGTGTTGTAATAAAGATCTGCTTGTTATATTAGAATTGACTATTGACCAAAGAGCAGCATTAGAACTCAAGTTGGTCTTCAGATAATGTTTTATAATCTATTATCTATCTAAAACTATTATTAATATTACAGTAACTAATGTATGTCTTTTGATAAGATACTGTATCAGGTGTGTTTTTGATGAATGAGTAAACAACCCATTATTTTGGACCCCGCTGTACATATCAGTGTGAGACAGATTAATAAGAGGTGACAAAGAGTTCATGTGACTCATTCATCTTTTCCTGACATTTTAAAAGACCATGTTATTACCCACTGTTCTAAATAGGCGTGTGCATGTTGTGTTTTGGCATAACTGATAATTAGAACATTAGGCAATGTTTGCCTATTTATGGCTACAGGCCTTTTTAGAGTCTACCATAAACACCATTAACAAAACCATTTTCATCCACACATACGCGTGATGAAACACACACTGTACACTTTATATAATCACTACATAGACAAAGACTTTGACAAACTCACAACCTGTTACACACATGTGCACACACACATTACCCAGAAAACCCAGCACCCCAGCAGAGCACATTAAAAAACAATTAGGCTTCTCTGATTATCCTGTTATTCCTAGTAGGCCTCAGTAGCATCCCAGCACCCAGCTGTTTCTCTCTGGACTTGACAGGGCAAACCAGAGCATAAGAGGGAAAATAAGATTCCCTCTTCCTCTCAGCAGAGAAAAAGAGCATGAGAGAGAGAGGGAGAACGTCAGTGCATTTGAAGTGCTAGGCCAAGTGAAGTGGACTGGCGTTTGATTGTGTAATGGCAGTGGAGCGAGCATTCATGTGTAGCAAATCCCACTGGCCATATACTGTAGCTATAAGATCTCCAATTATCTTGCCAAGGAGGATGATGGACAGGCAGGAAGCACACACAGCTAAAGAAACAACAATATTGTGTTCTCCTCAATTAGGGATTGTTTGGCCAATGTGTGATTCACTGTTTTAATATGGTCCGCAGGGACAATTAACACCAGAAATGCCAAAGCACTTGTCCGTTGTTGACCAGTAAATGTTATGAATACAGTCTTGAGCATTCCGGTTTATCAAATCATGGCGACACATAATAAATAAGTGGTAAGGTAAGTGATTGTTTCCAGGCCATATAATGACAGCTAGTGTCACATTATAAAGGACTGCAAATGGAAATATGCAGTCCGGTGAATCATTAAAGCTCTGTACACCCACACAGGTGCGTTAATGTCACTTGTTGTTGGAGATCTTCCCAGGGCTGTGTGGGCGTGTACACACTTGATTGACACCTCCCTGTCTCTCCTATGTCATTTTTGTTGGACGTGTAAGGGCGGGACTGACACCATCTTAAAGTTATCATGTTGTGGTTTTGTACTTACACCATCTGAATCTATGGCAATTGGAATTGTAATCCCTTTATTTGGGTTGAATGCCATTTGAAAAGCAAGGGGTGTTCTCAAGGTGGAACATAAAACATTGAACTCAAGTCTTTAGCACTGAATGGCCACCGGCCACAGAATATTTAGTCTCCGTTGCTCACAACTCTCTCAACAGGTAACACAGTCAGGATAATCCCCTCCAATCAATTACCCTTCAGCCATCAGCCACAGCCGACAGCTCTCATTTCTGCTGCCGCCGAATCAGAGAGAAGAATGACGGCAGACGCTTAACCGAAACACACCCGTTCCACAACGCCGCATAACCTGCTAATAGACCTCTGTATAGCATAACATCCCATGTGACCCCATTCACTCAAGACATGATGGATGCAGGTGGGTTAAAGGTGGCGGAATACTTTAAATTGTTCTTGTTTTGTTGCAATTTATCTTTAAACGGACCATTTACAGGACAACATGATTGTAGCATCTATTGGCAACTACTTTCCCAACACCGTGAACAGAAAGTTTCTAGTTTCTCTCATGCTACATCACATGGTTTTATGCAGCCTGAGCTCAATCATAGTTGAACGCCCCCCTCCCTAATTCCAGTTACGTATCCAGCCTGTGTGATAAGGCTCAGGTCTGCGTGGGTCTTCCCGCAAATCTCCCTGGCTTCGAGTGACTCGGCTGGGCCTAGTGCCTGGAGCGACACAGTGAGCCTGCTATCTGACAGGGTGGGGGCGGATGGGGGGAGCGGGGGGAATGGGGGGGGGGGGGCTGGCAGGACTATCCTGTCATCATGCGTCTGTCTGTAGTTCAGAATCAGGGAGGATGCCACGCCAAAGACATGGTGTGCTACAGTAAAACCCGCTCCTCGTTCCCCGCGATCATGGCCAATTCATTCCCCTGGTGGTACAAGCGCTTATCTAACAATCGCACGGAGAGGAAACTACACGTCTGTGTGTGTGTTTGCACGCTCATGCAAAGAAATGAGGCCCTACACCAGAACAAGTGTTTGGCTAGCTATCCAACTGTTGTACCACACATGTATCCATTTCCCAATCCTTGAGTGAAAGGGTGAACGTCAATCTGTCTGTCTGTGTGCGTTACTGAGCTATACGGTATGCGGAGTGGAGGAAGTGGTTTAGGTCATTTATGTGTGCGTGTGAACAGCAGGCTAAAACTAATCCTTTATTACCTCTCATTATGAGACATGGAGAGCTGATCTGAGAGGGGGGTATTAGTGTCTCCGCTGTCCTCCACATTCATTCATTTCACTTTCTTTAATCAAACCTCGAGCCTGTGATTACATTGCATATGCAGATAAACTGCCATGTGAATAGACAATGAGCACTAATGCACGGTTGCCCATCACTAGATAATTGAAATGATAAGTATGCTCTGGTCGTAGGCAGCTATAAACCTATATGCACTACTCAATGCCATTATGTCCATATTATACGGGATTGTTGTCAATGTATAAACTAGCGACTATTAACTACAAAAAGTAAAAGCATGTGTGATTAAAGGAGGGATATGAAGGGTGCATATAT
>JAODOY010060586.1:0-13320 GCA_025399855.1 Forbesichthys papilliferus
CACACACACACACACACACACACACACACACACACACACACACACACACACACACACACACACACACACACAATGTAGATTTACAATAAGTTTGTATGCAGCACTTCTTAAAGCTCACCACTTTATTCCCCACAAACATACTCTTACACACAGGCCCAGCTGTCATGTAAAACCATAGAAGATACTGGAGCAAAATCCAACATGGGTGCAGCATTGTGTTAAAGTGTTGCTGCGACAACTCTGTAGAATAGCCTGGATTCCTAACACATATTTGTTCATGGGGCTTTGTTTGTGTAACATGTACTGCGTAGCCTCGAGTATAAATGTGTGGCTTTGTAAACCTTTGGCACTTACATGTTCAAATATAGTTTGACCTATATGTGTGTGTGTTTTGACCTCAGGGAAAATGTGGTTTGGGTTGGACTTTTTATTTAGTTTCAACTTCACATGCACACAATAGACACACACCTCATGATGGAACACACACACACACACACACACACACACACACACACACACACAACTGTCCAGCACTCGGGGTATAGAGAACAAGCAGAAGCAATACACACTTGTGTGGTAAAAGCCATTGTTACACCTCATCTTGCTACGTGAAATAGTCCACCATAAACACAATTAAACCAAAGAGTGAAGGAAGCACTCTTCAACAACGGAATTTGGCTCATTGGGAAATGTAGTCACTCCAGGTGCTACATGTTCTGTAAACCTAACCTCCTCATAGTAATATTACAATGTTTAGTATGTAGTGAGTTGCCAGGTGTGAATTGAACTAACAGTACAGAAATAAATGTACACACTATATTCCCAAAAAGGTAATTAGACTCAAGTGCCTGTTTGAAGCTAATATGCAGGCACTGGTATATCAGACCTGGTTAGCTTCAGCAGAGTGGATAACAATGTTAGCAACTTTGCTTGTCTGAATCGGCTAAGGGTTGATACTGACTGAAGACAGGTGATAGAATTGGTTATATAATATCAGGAGTTAGTACTGTGTATATATATATATATATATATATATATATATATATGTACTGTATACAGTTCATATAGATATATTGTTTATAGTACATTTATACAACCATTAGTTCTGATCAAGGATCAAGTGATTTGATTGGACGAGAGGCGTTCCATATATCTCAGTCTAACGCACTGGGACTTTTAACAATGCATGTATCACTCCACTTTACCAGTGTTATTCTAATAACAGTTGCTATTTTAAAAAAACAACACACTTCTATAAGCTGTTCAAGGTACTTCACTGGCTGCTTGATGGAAACAAACACATGCAGAAGACTGCATGATACAAACGTGGATGTATTGGATACATATTAGCTGACCTGCGGTAACATGAAAAGGTATGTAACAAGCTAGCGTGATGTTTATGTTTCGCTTGGTAACAGCCCAGCCACGTAGTTGCCGACACAGAACCAGAGACTGTTGATAGAAGTTTAGAACTATGGTTGCGGGACTATTTGTGTTGGCGGAGCCAAATGAATCACTTAACAAACAAACAAATCATCTTCTGTTTGCGCTTATGATGCGTGTGTCGAACTGTTAAATAAAGAGTGTAAATATACACTGTATGTATGTATACATATATTTTATTATCATATAATAATGAAAACCTATTATGAGAGGAAGGAGGAAAGACTCAATCACTGTGGTAAAGAGAAGGAGGGGACAGTTAGCTTGCGTCATAAAAGCAGGTGCCAGGGCGCCATCTGCTCCACTATTCACTGGACAACAGGTTCCAGGGCAGCAAAAGACGACGGGGGAAAGATTAAGGAGACAGGTCCTCTTTCACCGACTTCAACGAGCAGGAGTGAAGTTTGGGCAGCTTTGCTGCCGGCAGAAGTTGCCAGCTGAGCCAAGCGGTAGCAGGAAGCACGGCCCTTGTGGGGCTGGATTTACGACGAGCACAAATCTGGGATAGTCCACCGAACCATCTGGACATATTCAAATGTGTTTAACCAGTAACAGTACAGTGACCACTAACAAAATAAAAGTACTGGCTAATATCTGAAATACAAATAAAAGTCACAGAGAAATAAACAAGGCTAGTGGGATAATATAAGATAAACTTGTTATTTTTATTATCTTTAAAAAAAAAAAAATTGTAAGATTACTTTTTTGATTAGCAATGGTGAATAGAACTATGACACTATGGCAATGTTCCCAGTGTGTGCAGTGTTTGACAACAAAGTGTGGAACGTGTGTGACACAAATATTACCACACAAAAACCACAAACATGTATAGAGTAACTGTGTCTGTCAACATTTATCACTTGCTACACCTAGCCCAGAGGGCATCACTCAAAATAACATGCACTTACAACTTGGCTTTTATTGACATTTAGATGTGCAGCTTTTCAGACATATTTAATCCATATTTGTGTGACTGGCAGTCTGTCACTAGATCTCAGACTGCAAGGCCAAATGAATCATCACTATCAGCGTTTTCTCAAGGCACGGGGCGAGCACAGACCGATTAATTCAGGTGGCTCCAGTTCAAACAACGTGCAGATACGTCAGAAAGGATATGGGATGGGAAGGAAAATGTCAGGCGACGAGCGGGGTTCTAAGGTTGTGTTTACCACTATTTCAAGATGGACGATGTCACATAGATTGTGGGTGGTGAAGAAAGTGAAAGAGATTGATAGAGAGAGCGAGAGAGAGAGAGAGAGAGAGAGCTGACTAGACTCCCAATGATGCCAGACCTGTATTACAAATTTACAGTTTTAACCATTCTCATAAACAGAAATTAATGAATAAACGAATACTAGATGTAAACGTATCCATGAAATACAGTATAATAGCACACAACACATTTTGAGCAGACTTCCATTACCTTCAATTACCCCTTCTCCCTACCCTCCCCCCACACACACACACACAGACACCCCCCCAGCCCCCACGCATATACACACAGACACACAACAGCAGCATAACATACAGTACTATACTAACGTGGTGATGTTTCCTGCAGACAAAGAGATGCCAGGCAGAAGAGGAAAATAAACCCTATGTCAGAGACGCTGGATATAGGTAAACAATATACATGCATGTGTGTACCTCCTGTCTCACCCTTATCACTACAAATGATGCTGGTGTTATGGCAGAACATTACAATCCACCCCATCTCAACAGACACTCAATTGATCCTAAACTCAATAGCGTATATTAAATATAACATTAATATACATTTAGAATTTCGAAATTCTCTTTAAAGAATCTTGCGATGAAAGGTTCTTTATGGCATCCCCCGACATTGTAGGATGTGTTTTTTAAACCTTCCTTTTTGAGCCGTTTATTTCCATATGTACGGTAAACATACATAAGATTTTTCTTGTGAGTGGGTTTATAGTGTTTATAGTCAGCCACACACCAGTAGGGGGCGTATTTACATGTTGCTAACTCTCTGCTCTGTGCCCGCAGGGAGCTGTGAGCTCCTGCTCCAGTCTTCCACCTCCTCTCCAGACCTTCTGGCCCTGGCCAGCCTCCCCCTGCTCCCCGACACCTCCTGTGACTACAGCACACCACCCCACCCTCAACCACAGGGAGCCCAGGAAGCCCAGGAAGGTCAAGGGCCTTTAGACCTCCCCCAGGCCTTCATCACCGCCCAGATCTGTGACATCACTGCCGATCTAGCCAATGGAATGCACAATGCACCTGGAAGTAACGTGGCAAACGCTTTGATTGACAGGTGGGTATTTTGCCAAACTCTAGAGTAACCTATTGCAAAATGGTATGATGTAACCTATTGTCATCTGGTGTAATTGGGTGTAACCTAATGTAATCTAATGTATAATCTAATCAAATGCAATTTTGTGTAATCTAATTCAGTGCAATTTTGTGTAATCTAATTCAGTGTAACCTGGTGTAATATAATTCAGGGTAATCTGGTATAATCGAATCCAGTGTAACCTAGTGTAATCGAATCAAGTGTAACCTAGTGTAATATAATCCAGTGTAACCTGGTATAATATAATGTAATCTGGTGTAATCGAATCAAGTGTAACCTAGTGTAATCGAATCAAGTGTAACCTAGTGTAATATAACCCAGTGTAACCTGGTGTAATCTAATCAAATGTAACCTAGTGTAATGTAATCCAGTGTAATCTTGTATAATATAATGTAATCTGGTATAATCTTATGTAATATGGTGTAATCTAATCAAGTGTAACCTAGTGTAATCTAATCCAGTGTAACCTGGTATAATGTAATGCAATCTGGTGTAATATAATCCAGTGTAATATGGTGTAATATAATATAGTGTAATATGGTATAATCTAATGTAATCTGGTGTTGATACATTACACATGTGGTTTGTCTGCAGGTCTGATGTCTCATGCTTCACCTCATCGTTCCCTGACCCTCCTCATCCTCAGCCTTCATCCTCCTTCCCCTCCCTGCCCCTCCCAGACTGCTCATCCCCCCCCTCCTGCTCCTACCAGCCCTTGACTCCTCCTTCCTCCTGCTCCCCTTACTCCACGTCCCCGAGCCAGCCCGTCGCCTATGGCAACATCCCTTCCCCCTTCAATACTGTGTTCAACTTTCCAGACGTCTCGACGACCAGTCCTGACCCAGATCCATCCCAGCGTCCTTCCTGTGCTGCTATGGCGACCGCCAGCATCCGCACCTTCCCCCAGTTCCCCCCCCATTTCAGCCAGGCACCGCCCCTCCCCCCCACCTACCCTCCATGCACATCTTTCCACCCCCCTCCCCCCTCGTTCCAGCCCCCCGCCCCCCCCTCCTACTTGCCAGCTCTCTACCCCCACCTCAGCTCGTACCCCCCTCTCTGCCTGCTGCAGGAGCCCCTCCCCCTTCCACTCAGCCACCTGTACGTCCAGCCTGGCCACGCCCCTTCCCAGGGTTCCTACCTGGACAGAGTATACTAAGTCTACTAAAGGCCTCGATATACTTGCTTTTGTGAATTGTGTACACGTAGACAAGCGGCTGCATCGCAAAAAGAATTGTTCATATACATGCCTGCGTACCGTGAGTGTGCTTGGAGGATTTAAAATATATCCAGTATGGGGCAAATCAGGGCCGAATCATCCCAGGCTGAAACCAGAATATTTTCCTTGACTACCTCAGACTTCCACAATAACCCACATGTCAAAATGTGGTGCGGCATGGAGGATCGCAGGATACGTGCCTGATACGCATGGTAGCCATCTTGCGTATGCGTAGTTAAAATCAAGTATACCGCGGACTTAAGGATAATAGCTCAAGGCATGTTATCCCACAATGCTTTGTGAAATCTTATGAATCTCACAAATTTGCAATGGAATCTCTTATGTTTGCAAGGATTATCTCTTCAAGTGTGTGATTGGATTAAATATTTTACCAGGCGGGATAGTTAAAAATAAATGTTTATTTAATTGTCACATTGGAAGGATAGAACTTCAGTATTTGTTTGAACTGAACCATTTTAATAATAATAATTACATAACTTCTTTTAATGGCGCTTCTTGAGGTTTCAGAATTACATAGCTTTAGTTGAGGAGAAATAGTTTTAATGTGGGTGTGTATGTCTGTGTTTGCGTGTTTGTTTCCAGGGACTCGTATAGAATAGAAACAAAAAGATACATTTGTAAATATTTGTGGAAATATTTCTATTGAAAATCTTTCCCATAATCATGTCTACTGTGACTTAATACAAAATAAATGTAATAATAAAATATACTTTTCATATGTAAATGTTTATTTCCTTAAATGAAAATATAACAAATCTACACATATTTGAGATTGTTTTTGTGAAACTTTCCAGCAGAAGAAAATGTGCACATATTGTTTCATCCCACAGCCGCAATTTATAACGTTCTCTACATAAAAACCTTTATGATTTCTACATCATAAATCCATATATATGAAGAAATGTATAGTTCTGCGTTGTTTCATACCCAGCCAAGCTAGTCTGATGCCAATGGTCAACTTGGTGTTTACTCTAAATTTTCAACAAGGTACTTATTAACTAGTCCGGCAAGAAAAAGATGATCAATTCACTGGTTCAGCAAGCTTCTACCAGTCTCCAGCCAGACACTCATGACCCAGGTAAGAACTACATTCTGCGCATACAGAGTTTTAATCTAGTCACTCAGCTCAGATAATGCAAAGAGACAGATCTCGTTCTAGTATTAGTTTTGCAAGTCAGTTTCATGAGAACCTTATCAATTTCATTTGGACCAATAATTAACATAAGTGTTTGTTTATGTGTACATGTGTGTTAACAGGTGGGTTTTTCGACACCTGCTTAACTCCAACTAAAATAACACACACACACCATCCCTTCCCTGTGAGGATGTTATCAACATTGTCACGGCCCTGGTTACATCAATTCCTGTCTCTGAGGCAGCTGTGCATAGCTGCACCCAGGGCTCTGGCATCTGAGCCTCGGAGCTCTGCTCTGTCCTTCGAGGACCCCATAGCCTTCAGGGTTAAGTCGCTGGGAGAACTGGTCCGGGCACTGGGCATTTTCAGGCTGTGCTCTCTCCCAGTCCTGGTGGACCACTGTGCCGAGGTAAGACAGCTCTTAACCAGGCATCTGCTGCCTCATGACGGAAGCTTATCTGCCTTTAAAACACAACCTGAACCATATCTGCTGTGTGCTTCACCCCCTAGTTGATGTCAGTAGCTCAGACTCTGTTAGGGAGGCGCGGCTTCTCGCTGCTCCTTCGACTGTCTGTCTACTCGCAGTTTGTAGCAGGAGAAACAGAAAAGGAGATCAGCACCTCCATGGAGAAGCTGTCTATCTTGGGTTTGAGGCCCATGCTGGCTGTCCCCATTGAGGAGAATTTGGGAGACAATACTGGGTAACGCTCCATGGTCCACACCTTCTCCAAGGGCCCATATGGCCAGATAAGGGCCCTTGGACATTTAACACAACAGGCTATGAGAAATGCTGTAGGTTCACATGATTCACTCCCCCACCCTTACCCTCACAGATTTACTAAGCGTTATGAAGAGTGTTAAAGTGTTATTATGAGATATTAACTGTGTTGGAGTTATTAGGAGGTAAATATAACCGTCCGCTCCGACAGAGAACAGTGTTACGACGACAACATGATGACCATGCTGGAGTGTGTACGCATGTCTCACAGCAACGTTTGGAGTAAAGATCCCATGATGCAACTGAAGATCACAGCCCTGCTCAGCCCCGAGATCTGTGTAAGCCATGTGTGGGAAGAACTGATAAGGAACCATATTGACACAATGGTGTCACTGTAACTATAAGTGATTTAACACCCCCAAATACATAACAGGCCATGTGTTTTCATAGCCAACATTATAGAAAATATGTTAAGAAGTGTAAACCCCATATGGGATAAATGTATGAATATTATGTTTTATATATTATTTTGACATTGGTGTTGTTTTAAGACCTTCATCTTAAAGAGACCCTCAATAAGTGTTAAATAATATACATATTATTTAATTTGAGTATATACTGTATATATTTGACAGAATATCATCTGTAGTTCAAAGGGAATAATGACAAACCTCATCAGGGAACATTTCTAGACACCATGTAAGGGGCTTAGGTGGGTAACAGCTGTTAATATAATATTAACAAAGGTACAGTATGTGTGTTTATTACCCACAGATAAAAGTGACTTCCCTGCTCTCCCAGCAACCATATCCATTAGACTTGGTTGTCATGGCGATGGATGGAGAGGTGACAGCAGAAACAGATCATTGTGGTTATGGCTATGCTATATTGTAAGTTATTTATACTTGTTACATCTAAATAATAATAATATTACTATGTCACTCTCTTTCAGCCAATACAATTTCCTGGTTTAGATGAGAGAGAGAACAACCACTTTGTGTGTGGCCTAAAGCGACTTGACCGCATTGCAAAGGTATGACAGATATTGTCAGCGACCAATGGTATTGTATACATAATATATAACAAATATAAAAACATGTTAAATGAATTGTGGCCTTTAGGCAAGTGTGCACAAGGTTCGAGTCCTGGTTGATGCCGAATACACCTACATGAACCCCGCCCTTTCCCTGGTTACCATGGCAATGATGAAGAAGTACAACCAAGATGGTGCTTGGATCTGGAACACGCATCAGTGTTACCTTAAGGTCTTAACCACATAGACATAGTTAACATGATTAGATCTGGACGTACTTATATACATACTGTACGTGTTTGTATATCTTTCTGTCTCAGGAGTCCAGCTCACTCCTACAAGAGGCTTTACATCTTTCTGTCTGCAAGTCTTTCTGTTTGGGGGTCAAGCTGGTCCGGGGGGCCTACATGGACACAGAGAGGAAGCTGGCCAAACAACGTGGCCACACAAATCCTATCCATGAGTGCTGGGAGGAGACCAACCACAGGTTTGATAAAAACAACATCCATACACATAGCCATAGGCGCTTGCATTAAAATGAAAGCATCAATTACAAGCAGCCAAGATATTGGCTAGTGGTTAGACAAGTTGTACACTGGCTGAACGACACTATAGGTTCAGTTCCTAAAACAGCCAGCAGCCTACCTGTAAGCTTCCTTGAGCAATATGTATGTATTACATTTGAGATGTACAAAATACTCCCAGCTACAACAGCTCTCTGGATACTATGTTGGAAGTGATCTCCCAGAATCCCCAGGGGTACCGTATCATCGTCGCCACACACAACGAGGAATCTGTCAAACGTGCAGCACAAAGGTGGGACTAGAACCCGTAACCCTAGAGGGGTTTGTGACGTGTTGGACATAGAGCATAAACCCACTGTGCCTTCATCTGCAGGATGGAGGAACTAGGGATTGACAAAGATGAAGGCTCTGTATCTTTTGGACAGCTATTGGGAATGTGTGACCATGTCTCCCTGACCCTGGGTACGCATGCACACACACACACACACACACACACACACACATGCACACACGCACACAGTATCTCTGGTATAACATGTAATACCACCTCAGCCCAGCAGGGGTATTCGGTGTATAAGTCGGTCCCGTATGGCTCGGTGGCCGACACGCTGCCCTATCTGGTGCGCCGGGCGCAGGAGAACCGGGCGGTGCTGCAGGGCATCCGCAAGGAGCGGGACCTCCTCCGACTGGAGCTCCGCAGGAGACTCCGCCTTTGCCTGTGGGGGGGGCACTAGGAAGATGCGCCCCTCCGGTCTCCCTTAGCAACACCTGGAACACATGGTCATGAGATAGTGGCACGATAAATGTCCCCCAACAGCAGGGAGTGCTGTGGTGTGGAATGTGAATTGACATTAACAATAAAGTTGTTTTCAAGTTGATGTGAAGATGGTTTCTTCTGCTGTCAGAGGGTGAAAGTAACCTATAATAATACATACAACAATTTGTACTTTTTAGTTTAGTAACTATTTAGTTGTAAATGAACAAGCTAATAATTAATCTATTCCAAATACATCACATGAGCCTCAGTTAACCAGATGTGATGACTTAAAAGATTCTGTAGCAGATGGCACAGGAGCAGTTACTATTATAGAGACCAGCTGTGGTGCATTAAAGAACATCCAACTCCTTACATGTGTATATACAGACTAAGCCTATGCCATGCGAAAGGCAGTTCAATGATCCAAGACCACACGGACTATTATCAGCATTACAAATCATTCAATCTAATTAATAATAATCTACATTAGATCCTGTTAGTTTTACCCATACAACCAACTAATGAAAAAGTGGAGAAATCAGTAGCCTAAAACATTTTTTTAAAAATGAGCCGGAAGGCAAAGCTCTCAATCTACTTGGCAATTTTTGTTCCTACCCTCACCTATGGTCATGAAGGGTGGGTTATGACCGAAAGAACAAGATCACGGGTACAAGCTGCCGAAATGGGTTTTCTCAGGAGGGTGGCTGGCGTCTCCCTTAGAGATAGGGTGAGAAGCTCAGCTATCTGTGAGGAACCGGCTGGGGTACAGGCATCTGGTAAGGATGATCCCTGGGCACCTCCCTTAGGGCAGGACCCTGAGCAGAATTTCATTTGGGGGCCCCCCACCGCCTCTGTACCACCAATAATATTCACTCTTCACAGCCAAACTGTAAATGGAATGGTTGGGATCGCTTTATGATCTGGAACGTCACATTTCAGGGCAGCAGGGCAGCAGGGCATCCACGTTAGCTCGTCCTCGATCAAACGCGAATGGTAAACCTGACTGACCTCCGGACTGTTTACGAGTAGAAGGACGATAAGGACTCAGTAAGCGGGCAAAAGGCTAATGACCACCAAAATCAATTAATACTACTGACACAGCTTGTAGTCCATCTTTTTTCATAGGCACAGAACACTAACACACTGGGTCATAGAAATTCAGTTTCAGTCTATGGATGGTCTCCTGTATTGCAGCTACTCAACCGATCATCTGGCTGAAATGTTACTGTCTTCTTCTCTGGAGTTTCACGCTATTGGTGCATTGCCACTACCTACTGTGTAGAATGGCACGCATATGCTGCACATGCGCATTTTAAAAAGGTTGGTCAGTCAGGGACTCAGTAAGCGACATCCGCTCATGTTAGCCGGCCCCGCTACACGAGGTCTGGCAAAAATACTATGAAATACTTTCTGTGAGACGCTTACTTGGGGCAGCCTCTGATTGGTTACCTGTTCTAACCAGACACAAAATGCACTTTGTTAATAAGGTCACGCTCCATAGGGAATGTTTGCAGTTGCCGCATCCTACTGGGCCTAGACCTCTGGCTAATCTTCAAAACTATTTTCCTACCTTTACCACCTTTAACCAATCAGCTTTGCTACAATTGTTTGTATTGCTTCATCTAGCTCTACCACTATTTGGAATGGTTGACCTCAAGGTCATTGCATTTAGCTGAGGGAGCACACTGTGGCATTGAAGGGAGAGGTGATTTTGTTTTGATCAAGCTCAAATATCAACAAGCTTTCTCCAGAATGACTGCCTATACCAACTGAGTCAGATTTCTGGTGAAGGGTTAGGCTAGGTAAAATATACTGATCGGTTTGTGGAAATTTCATGCTCCATTGGGAAAGTATTTGTTTGTATTTTTAAAATGCAAAAATACAGTAGTTAATTTTGATACATTGCTGTCTGCTGTATTTTGTGGTATTACAATTGGGGTATTTGGTATTTGGTGTGAAGTGTGCTAAACAGCACATTTCACACATCATAGGAAAGCATCCAACTGGGCTGTCAGGAATGCCAGAAACCAGAAAGAATATTGCAAAGCTAAGTGACTTGTTGTTGGAAATAGACCTTGAGCAGGGTTGCACACCCTGAAGGCTGACTCTGCGTGAGAAACGCCAGATGTGTGAGAGAGTTAGCAACCCTGGCTGCCCTACAGGTAGCAGGAGTTGGGTAAAGGGGAATAGACTAGAGCCTAATCAAGATGGTAATTCCAATTTATAATAAAACGGACTGATTAAAATAATAATGTATAGGGTGACCGCAATGCAACTAATATCCTACATTGCATGTGCCCGCTAATGTTTAGTCTTAGCCTCTCGTTCATTAGCACTGTGTCACATAAGCAACTCTGTGCTGAACATCTGATTTTTACATTTTTTAAAATTATTATTAGATCAAAATGTACATACAGGTGTGGCAATACATAAATACAATGCTACATCATAACAGTACAAACTGAGCATTATAAACCAACATACATTTTACAAATGTAATTAAATTAAAGAAAGGAGAAATAAAAATGTGAATTGAAATGTTATGGCTTCTCAAGGTTGTGAGTGTTCATTTCTAAAAGCTATAGTGCCAACTTGCTTTTCATGTATGCAAGTGTAGAAAATGTTTACAACAGTTCCTTGTGAAAAAAAAAAAAATTACAAGAAAACCATGTGGAGTTTTCAAAAGTCTGACTTTGTGGATAAATAATTTGCAGAGGGTGACTAATACATCGATAATAAAATATATTTTCTTCCTTCCAATATTATATTTATTCTGAAAAATTGTTAGTTATATATTGTTAGTTTGCAACCAAACATATCACCCCAAAATGTTTTACTGTAACTGCAATAAAAGAAAATATGATGAAATGTTTCTGTCACCAGCACAGAAAACGTGGTAAACGTGGTCAAATAGTGTATAGTGTCCCAGAGTTCAGCGTCATGTTCTTAATCTGAAATATAACTGATAATAGAATTGCATTAACTAAAAACGTTTAAACAACAAAATGGTTTGATATTTCCAGCAAAAATCTTCAAAGATAATTAAATTGATATTTTGATCAAAACTGTGATAAATGGACAACATCCCCATATCGATCCAATCCCCTAAAACATATAGTTATTTCTAAACAAACAGGATATATCTGATGTTCCGAAGCGGGCTGTGTGGTGTTACACCACACATCAAGTTTCCAGTAGAGCTAAATCTGTTGGTGGAAAGAGGAAAGCTTAGGTAGTTTATGTATATTAAAATACCAGCTCAATGGGTATACAGTACCAAAAACTATTGTTAAGAAGTTATTTTAACCATTGTTCTTAAGAGTTCCATTGATACAATCTAAATCAATAGTTTTCAACCCACCATTCACATAGTTTTTGACCACATACTTTCTAATGTAGTGTGCTTTCTTTTTAAAAAATTAATGTGATTATTGGACTTTATGGCCTTGTTAAAGAACCCCAAGCAGGACAAACACACCTTGATAGGTGTGTAAGAGTAGTACTCTTTGGCTGTTCGTTTTTCCGCTCAAGATCAGTTCACGAGACTTAGGATATGGGTTTATGCATGCCGCCATAAGAGATGCCCCTATGCAACAAGGCATTACGTTTAGAGTTAGACTTTGCCCCAATTAATAAAATTGTCAATCACAGAGACATCTTTGGAAAAATGCATTTCTAGGTAGGCTACTTTACAGAAGTCTTAATGGAGATATTATAAGTGGCCACTAGAGGGCAATCGTGTATAGTAATGAATTCACAATGGTTTACATTTAATAGTTAATGGTTTTAATCTTGAAGCTCTCGAAAAAATATAAATTACTTGATATTGCTTTAGGAATTTATACTAAATCCTTAAGGAAAGGTGTGATATCATCTGCCAGGTGAGTTGTAACAATTTGTTGACCACCAAACCTCTGTTATATATATCGGAAATGTTTAACAAGAATAGCCATAATTTCTGTAGCTAGTATAAGTAGGAAATGTGAGATTTGTGATCCATGCCTCCTGGTAAGGAGAAAACAAAACAAAACAAACAACCGTCGTCAACTAGAACTATTAAATACTAAATAAAATATATAACATGCGTAGGCTATGTTCTTGTGGGCTATGTATGTATATGTGGGGGGGGGGGGGGGGGGGGGGGGGGGGGGGGGGG
>JAODOY010060597.1:0-17366 GCA_025399855.1 Forbesichthys papilliferus
ACTCTCCCCAACCCCCCCGCTCCCTCCCACCCTTCCTCCCCCCACAGGTAATGGAGTACCCACATTAGCTTTAGACTGCTTGCTACAGCTCACTCCAACGCTGTTACCTAACTTTTAAAAGAAGGAGATCCCTGCCCATTTGGGTTGATGTCATTAGTGGGAGTGAGCAAGGCGGGCTGCCAGACAAGGAGATCCCTGCCCATTTGGGTTAATGTCATTAGTGGGAGAGTGCTTCTCCACATTAAAGGAATCATTGTTTTGCTTTGATGGTTTTTGTTGGGGCTGATGTACCTGTGCGTACGCAGCACAGCTGCACATTACCATTCACAGCCTCAGGCTCACCTGCCAAGCGATTAGGTCCTTTAGCCTTTCGATCTTCTCCAAGTCCTCTGTATGCTCCTGCATGTACTTGTCATTGAAGAAGGCCTGGAAAAGGAAGGGCAGAGACAGTGTGTATTATGTGTGCACGTGCGTGTGTGTGTGTGTGTGTGTGTGTGTGTAGAGGGGGCGAGTGCAGAACAATATGACACGTGGAGAAAAGTCAAAAGAGATGAGATACAACAGTCGGGGGGGGGGGGGGGGCAGGGGAGTATAAATTTAAAGAAAAATGAAATAGGGTTGGGGAAGGGTGGCTGTGAAGAAATGATCTGGAGGCAAGGAGCACACACCAGAAGCCTCCATACCAGGCCTATTCAATTGGCGGCCCCTGGGCCAAATGCGGCCTGCCAACTGCCCCCATGTGGCCCATCAGGGGATTGCACCCTTAACCACTAACCATTAGCTTAATATATACTGTATAACCACTATACGAATCAAGTCAATATATTACTGTAAATAAGTTAACTGTTTTACAGCCAAGACATCATGACATAGCCTGTTTGTAAATGTAATGTATTAGTCCAGACCTAATAATCAACGTGATGAAATTAGTCTAAGTGACATATGTGCACATAGCTCCCATAGCTCCTGTTAGTGAGGATAATAGTTGGTTATGATTCTATTCACATTTGAATACCTGGAATTTGGTGCCAAAAGTGTTTTTACTTTGTCTAACAAATGTGATTTCAATTGTAGAACACCGCATTGCAAAATGGACGCATGTGGGCGCTATTTTGTTGTGCAAAAGCCCATATGCCAGAGAGACTTGGAATAAGTGGCATCCTATATTCAACAGAGAACCTTTGCCATTGACTTGACACTGAACGTTAACCAAGCTGCTGGTGGATGCTCTCGCTCTCCTAGACGCTCACGGAAATAATTGTCAAAAATATGTTGCCCGCCTACAGTTTCTCTTGTTAAAATCTGGCCCACCTGAATTTGTAATTAAATTGCCCTGCTCTATACAGTATATCTACCCAACTGTTTCAGTTGACAGACAGAAGTCTATTCAAATTCCTGACTACCTAGTTATCTCTTATGCTAAAAACATATGCAGGAAATATACAGTACATTGTGATGTATCGACCGACTAAGAATAGTTCAAGGTTTATTTGCAGCAAAAGGCAGATGGCTTTTGAATTGCACATTTCTTAAATATCAAAATAAACCATGAATTATGGAATACATTATGTATCGCTGGATTACCCATGTAGTGGGCTGTGTTTTCCACATAGCATTATATCTAAACGTAATGCGTATCGTATTTATGTATCCTCTCCGCTCAAATAAGCTGTTATGGAGTGGTATGGGCAGAAAATGGAAACACCGGCGTAGATCCATTCGATGAAAGGCAGTTCTATATCAGTGCAAACAATATTGGGAGTGGAAATATGTAATGAAACATGTCATTATGGATGATGGTGTGGTCATGCATTATGCATGAGTCTGCTTAATGCTTTCCCCTCATGCTTCAGGCACATGGGCAAGACTACATGGGATATTTTTTTTATTAAACCTTTATTTTACCAGGAGAAAGACTCATTGAGATACAAATCTCTTTTTCAGGAGTGCCCTGGATATAGCTGGAATATGAGAAATAGTCTTCTGCAAGGCTTCAAGTGAGGAAGCGAACCAAATAGGACGGGTTCCAATTACATGCCACAAACATAATGGAGTCTAATAAGCAAACGGTAACAAATAGACAAATAGACCTGTAGCTAAGCAGAGCCGCTAAGCTACAGGTTTGTAGGCTGCTCGCAATGTCTTAAATGTGACTTTTACCTTTTCATAGTTGGCGAAACCGCCCATGACGGCCGGATCCACAATGCCGTTGAGCAGCAAGGACAGGGGGTTGATGGGAAGGTTGGGATCACTGAGGTGCCTCTGCACCATGCTGCTGATCTTCTCATTGGTCAACTGCATGGTTTCCATGGCATTCTCCAGCGGACTGATTTCCTCCTGTGAAACGTAGCATGCGAGACGCCATCATGCTTCGCGCACGCAAAGATACGAGATCCCATCTCATTTTGTCTGTAATAACAGATGTGCCATTAAAAGACGGCCTGGGACACTCTTAGCTCCACATAAACCATGTGCATCTCTCTCTATATTGCTCGTACATAAAACCTTACACCTGCTAAATGAAGATGGATAGCACACAATATATGGGGATTTCAACTCCCATGTCAACCAAGTGGCGAATCGCAGAAAACGACAAATATTACATTTGGAAATGCTTGTCCCAAAGTAAATATTAGTCTGGATTTTACGGCCTGTGCAAGGGGGGGGGACTTTACCTCCAATCCGTAAAAACACCACACGGTGGCAACCTGAAGACTTCAGTCTCAAACCGAACACAGCAAATCAAGGTATTGTGCTGGAAACGGCGCTAATGAGAAAACAGGAGGGGACGTGTGGCTCTGTGCGACTACGTGTCAGAAATCGGGCACATCAACACAACCCCATCCTCCCCCCCAGAAAAGCGGAATGCGGAGAAGTGTGCCAGGGTGACAAATCTCCAATCTGTGTGCTTCCAAATCCTGGTCAGATGGAGGACAGACTGAGCTGGTTAAATCTCAGCTCAGTCATTGAGCCTTAAATAGAGAAGCTGACCTTTGGGACCCTGGGCTTATCCTGCCTCTATCTGGAGGGCAGCTGCCTGCTGGTGCAGCCCAGCCTGAAGAAAAGGCATCCCGGCGCGGTTATATGTGTAGGCGGAAGTGGGGAGGGGGTGGGGGGGTGTTGGTAGGAATCCAATTCCAACGCTACTGTTAGGCCAGTGGCCATTGAGATCCGCGAACTGGCGTGTTTTGTGGGCCGGTTGCATGGGAGTGGCCCCTACTGTGGAGGCTCGAGTGCTACAGATGCTGTGGGGCTTATTGGGCTGTTAGTCCTACAGAGGCTGTTAGTCCTACAGAGGCTGTGGGTCCTGCAGAGGCTGTTAGTCCTACAGAGGCTGTGGGTCCTACAGAGGCTGTTAGTCCTACAGAGGCTGTGGGTCCTACAGAGGCTGTGGGGCTTGATGGGCTGTGAGTCCTACAGAGGCTGTGAGTCCTACAGAGGCTGTGGGTCCTACAGAGGCTGTGGGTCCTACAGAGGCTGTATGGCTTGATGGGCTGTGAGTCCTACAGAGGCTGTTAGTCCTACAGAGGCTGTGGGGCTTGATGGGCTGTGAGTCCTACAGAGGCTGTGGAGGCTGGCCGTGTGTTAAGAGAGAGAGAGAGCCACAGAATACCTGGAGAACACACACTGAGGGTAAGATGCCCTTCTGTTAATCTTCACAGCGCCGAGCATGAAAGGAACTAAACAAAGCGGCAGAGAAAGAGTAATTGATTGTGGAATACTTAGCCTGCCTCGTTATGCTAAGTGCTGCGTGTGTTTCTCAACTGTGCAACGGCGCGTCGATAACGCCCGACGCCGTACGCTTAATGTCTCCGTGCCTCAGACGCACGCGACTCACAACGTTGCACTTGAACCGACTCAACTAGAGCGAGATTAAGCAATCAAACTCAATGCTGTGTTAGACGGACGGAGGGGAAATGCGGCCATCGTAACTGTTAGTGTAAACACCAAAGTCATTTGCGGCGGTGAGACTCCTACAGACGGCTGCCGCCGCTTAATACGGCCGTGAGGGTAATTCCATACAGATGAAAAATCAACAATAAGTGAGTTCTGAGCCCAGAAGTCCCTCTTTAGCTATTATTGTTGTGTATATACAGTATATATTTTTTTTTTTATGGAAGCAGGCTTTAGAAAGCTCTCAGTGAATCAATACAGGGCTACCCGAAGAAAAGGAGCGGCGCTTATGTTAGCTAAGGCGTGTGGGTGTGTGTGTGGGGGTGAGGGGCATCTCCACGGCTGTCTACACCCTTAAGTGAACACATAACATTGATCACAAGTAGGTGAGCCCACAGACCCTGGGCTACTTTGCAATATACTTACTGTGGAGACTGATCGGACTTCGAACCAACGGAGAATGCCCGGCAGCTTGTATGCAGTGGTGTACGTGGTCCTCTCGATCCACATGTTCTAACAACACAAACAAATGAAATGAGAACATCTAAATGACAGTAGGGAAGTGCACAGTGACATTTCAGGGGTGACAACATGAGGATGACTCCTCTGCTGTTCGATTGTTTCTGAGCTGGCCGTAAGCCCACTCTGTTCAGCAACAGCCGAGCCTTTTGAAAAGAGCGGAAAGTGAGAATTTGGATCGATACAGAGAGTGGGATGCTAGCCTTGGGATGCTAGTCTCCCCGCTGACGTCAAGTTTTAATGTGATTTAACACCGGTTCGCTCCTTAAAACTGCATGCCATGTAAACAACAGTTATGCAATCTAACTGCCGTACACTAAAAAGCCCAGACAGGTAGGAGTCACGTAATCTTTGTTGTTTTTTTTTGTCTCTGCTGAAAGGCATCTCTGCCTCGCTGTCTGCTTGCGTCGTCGTGACTACACGGCAGCTCATTAAAACACAGCTTACAGACAGACCCAATAAGAGGGACTCTTTTAATACAACACGCACGCACACACACACACACACACACGCACATGCACATGCACGCGCACAGACACACACTACTGGAGATGATGTTGCAAAAGTAGACAATGGGAATCAGCAAGGGGCTATTTGCATTGGTGAGGAGTGCGTATTTGACAGTAGGCTCATCAGCGCATACAATCACCGTACACCGACGTCAACAATTAAGCATTTGGCATGGAGACGAAAGAAATGAAAGTGCGTCGACGTCTGAGAGCGTAGTTAATACCCTACCGCACACTTAGGGGGGGGGGGGGTTGGAGAAGACGCTAAATTGCTGGGCCGTCTTTACGTGATGCGTTTAGAGGCTTTGACAGACACAATGTGTCATGTTGCACATTAGCTATCCAAACAGCTCTCCTGAAGGCGGCAGGGAGTTCGATCAACTTGTCAGCGACTGAGATGAATCAAACGCTTCGCTCCAGCTCTGCGATGCTGCGTGGAGCTAATTTATATGGAGGAGAAGGATGGGTGGATGGGTGCATTTACTTAACTGTACATGACCTTCAGATTCTTAAAAGGTACGCTACTCGAGAAAGAACTCATCTCTTTACCCTGGTTTCAATCATAAAGCCAAACCCAGTCACAAATTGAGCGTTCTGTACCGTTAAATGTGAATATATTTGAATATATTCACACAATTCAAAGCTTACTGTATCTCAAAAGGAATTTGGTAAAAATGAGTGAACTTTATACTAATTACCTATTGTTTTACAAAGCATTAGCTTTTACAATGCAAATGATTCATGTACGTTTGGTATTCTAAAGACAGCAATGATTGTCTTTGACATTCCACACAAAGCATCTTGAATGTGCAGAAATGCTGACTACATTCTACTGTATATTTGGAGAAAGATTAACAGTTTGACCCTTACCGCAAATTCGTTGTCGGGATCCTTTTCCCCCTTCCTCACTGGCCTGGAGTACTGGAATTTATGGACTTCATTTACTGTGTAGAAGCTGGAGGAGAGAGGCGTCCCGGTAAATTAACATCGTTCTGGGCAATCTACAGCTTGATTCAGAGGGTTGATTGCTACACTTCGGGTCAAACACAGGACACAGGTCTCTCACGCACGCACGCATGCACGCACGCACAGGCGCGCGAGCACACACACAAACACACACAGACAGACAGGCATAGCCGTGACATTTAGCATGTTGACTAAATGTTGGCATCCAGCTCTTCTAACATAATGAAATAAATAAATAAATGAATTGTGGGGTCAGCTAGCTAGCTAGCTAGCTAGCTATCTGCCCCAAACCTAGCCATCTGTCTTAGCCATGTGTGTGTGTTCGTGTGTGTGTGCGTCATGTGAGCGGTGACACACAGGACGAAGACACGTCACCGCTGGCAGGTAATACTGTTCCCAGCATCATTAGCAGCAGCTTGGTGCTACAGTAGGGGGTCATCGGGACGGGTAGGGACAGCTGCCTGAGACGCACGGGCACACACGCACTCCGTACACACACACACACACTACGTACACACACACACACACGCACTCCGTACACATACACACACTGTACACGCACACATACACACACACACTACGTACATGCACACACGCAGTCCGTACACACACACACACGCACTCCGTACACACACACACTACGTACACTCACACACACACACACTCCGTACACATACACACACACTCCGTACACATACACACACACACTACGTACACGCACACAGGTACTATGTGTACACACACACACACACATACAGGTACTACATGTCGCCCGCATATTACACACACACACACACACACACAACGTACACGCACACACATACACTACGTACACAGGTACTATGTGTACACACACACCACCTACACGCACACACACATGTACTCCGTACACACACACACATGTACTCCGTACACACACACACACACACACACACCACATACAGGTACTACATGTCGCCCACATATTACACACACACACACACACCACGTACACGCACACATACACATGTACTCCGTACACGCACACACACATCACGTACACACACCTACTCAATACACGCACACACACATACTCCGTACGTACACACACACACACACATACTCCGTACATACACACACGTTCAACACACGCACACGCTCTGATTCTCTGGTTCACACCACCTCTCTCCGCCAGACACAAATCCACATTTACATGGAGAAAAGGTCTCTCACAGGCTGATAACTGCCTACCTGGTGCAGGGCATTACATTTCCACCTTCTATATAAAACACACTGTGTGGCTCACTGAGCAGAGTGAAGACGTTTCTATTAGCAAGCAAACATGAAGGAAAAATCAAAGGAGGAACTTTTTATTTTATTTTATTTGTGGCAGCGACTGGGACCGGGCGCTCAGATGGGATTTGGATACTTTGAACATTCGCGATCGCTAATGCTCTGCTGATGAAAGCCGTCCATTCTGTTTGTGCTGCTCTCTGGCAGAGCGTCACGGCAACAAAGACCATGTGTGCCATTCTGGCTACGTCGTCAAGGACACGTGAGACAGGAGCAATCAGGAGCCAGGAATATTGCCTGGCGTCATTTCAAATATCCTTCCTGTTCCTGCTCAAACATCTGACCCCCCCTCCCCCTCCGTACACGGGCCGCCATGGCACGGCAGCGCTTAATGAACTCCATAAGTCTCAGCGCCCGGGATGTGCGTGTGTGTGTGTGTGTGTGTGTGTGTGTGTGTGCGTGTGTTTGGGGGGGTGAACACACACAGCAGACGTGTGCAGCCTCTAATCTAATAAACAGATTAATGAAGCGGCTTCAAAGCAGCTCTGCCACTAGACTTAAGTCTTTTTCATTCCATTAGCTGCCAGAGACGGAGCTGATGTGATGGCTCGATTTGGACCGAGTGAGGTCAGACAGGGGATGTTGTGGTCCTCTGGCTGCACAGACTTGAGAACCGCAGACCCAACAACAAGACAGCAGGTCGAGATGAAACAAATTAACAAGATCAGACTGGAGGAAATGTTTGTCGGACAGGGGATGTTGTGGCCCTCTGGCTGTACAGATTTCAGAACCGCAGACCCAACATTGCAAGACAGCAGGTTCGAGATTAAACAAATTAACAAGATCAGATGGGTCATCAAGAGAAGATAGGCAGAGTTTACTTGAACCCTTTCTTCCTGTCTGCACTGAACTAATACGGTAATAGTGCAACCTGACCTAGTTAGCCATCAGGCTTGCATTGGGGCGCCCAGGGCTGTGGGCTTGAGTGATAACGTCGGCAGCCAGATACATTTGCCTAAAGCTAAAATCTCTATCCCCTGGAAGCAAACAACCATTTCGGTGTAAACATCTTTTAATTATGGCTAGTGTTTGCTGGGTGGCATTAACCTTAATATATCAAATCCTGTTTGCGCAGCTGAGCAAGGCATGCTCTGATAGCTTGGCGTGCAGGTTTGGCAAACAATCAGCCGTTTGGTTGTGTGTTGGGGGTGGGGGGGCATCTTGGTGCCAAAATAGTCTAGGCTATCAGAGAAACAATGTGTTTTAAATTAAGCAGGGAAGCAAAGGTTCGGCTACTGTTGGTTCTGAACACATAACATTATATTTATCTGTGCCGGTGCATTCCAGAAAGTGTTACTGTAGTTCAGCATGCGCTCACAAGCTCCTCAGATTGTTTTACCAAGGAAGGAAGGGCAGTAAATGGGTTCTTGTTGGATTGTAATGCGTGCAGGGAATAACACAAAGCCGTAATCACGAACAGACGAGGGGCATCTTCTGCGTTACCTCACAATTTGTTCAGAGACGGGTTTGTTCTGGAACTTGGCGGGGAGATCCAGGATGGGTTTAACTGTGAAACACTGGATGTCTTCAGCAGAAACATTAAGGAATTACTGTAATTGAAACAAAATGCACTTATTCTAAGTACACTTAATGACAGAGTTAAGGTGTGTGGTTGTGCGTACAACAAGTCAGCTGCCCTAAAACGTAAAGTGACAGTACTGAGAAAGAAACATTTTTTTTTTTAATTTGAAACGTTGCTAATGGTAAAGAAGCAAATAATAACAGTGTGTTTGTATCTGAGGATACACTGTCCAGGGGAGGTCTTGGTGTCATCACTGGGAGGAGCGGTGGTCTTCATCTTCTCCGCATTGGGGAACTGGGTGAGCAGGCGCGCCTCAAAGTCCTCCCTGCGCTCGTACTCCTTCCCGCGGTAGATGAACATCTTGTTCTGGAGGACAGAAGACGGCGTGAGAGGTTGTACAGCTAGGGCGTAAAACATACTCTGGCGTCTAGACAACGGAGTATTAGAGCGCATGGTAGTGAGGGGCAACGACCACTGGCGTTGTGTGACACGTGTAGACGGCAAGCTTTCATTTGCATTCACACAGCTGACGTGTTCAGATCGCACAGAGGCAGATGTTCTTTGCATCTTTCTAGATTGCCATCTCAAAATCCCTCGCTGTTAACTACTGTAATGCCCGTTCGCCGTCCATAGTTTAAACGTTTATACTTGACAAGTATTTATAACAAACATTTTCCTCCCAAATGTTTATCTTTTTTAAGGGAATGCACACCATTTGTGCGTTTGATATGACAAATATTGCTGTAGACCTTAGTTCTGATTGTCGCTGGCGTAAGACACGCCCACCTGGCGGTCTGGACACTAGACAGCTTGGCGACAGCGATTTGCGAGTTGAATACGTCGGCGGTGTCAATACAAGGTAAGGAACACACAGCGCATTCATTTGCATACACAAAGCCTTTTACACATTTTAATACTGTACATATCTGACAGTTAGCATCAAAATAGCTTGAAGTGTAACTGCAACTCAGCTCTGAGCCTGACTCCACCTTTGATGCACAACTTACAGTAGTCAACTTACAGTTGTCAAGTGAGAGGAGGCCCCATTAACATTACCATTTTAATTTGATGACGCACAAATGAGGAGTCCAGGGTGAATTTTAACGGATATGTCGTGTAGTGCCAAACATCCAGATGTTTATAAAAACTGGAATTATCTCAATATTAACACCAGCATGTGCGTTTCATCACAGTGCAGGGCTATTGTTTAGTTTACATCTCAAAAAACAAAATTTAGGGTGTAGCACTTTAAGACTCAAGACGTTTTCCTAGCCCAAAGACAATAAAGTCTATTCATCACAAAAAACAACAAAAACATCTTGCTGGCAACTGTAGTGTCCTACACAATACAATCGTTTGGCTTCTCTCTAGCGCTAAGAACAGTGGTGGCCAGCAATCCATTTTAATGATGCTATAGTAATACGCCGACCGTCTCAATCAACCGTCAATCAGTGGCTTGGGCGTTGAGAACAACAGGCCCCTCTCATCACACCGTTCACAGCACCCGGTAATAACAGCTTGAACTAATCTTGGCATCAGCAAGCGTCACATAGCAGAGAAAGCTACTTATGATTCATTCATGGCAGTGCTCAGTGAGCTATGCACCGGCTTCACACAGTGAAGGGAATTCTAATGTTGGGATGCTCTTTTAACGCCACACCAACAGATACATATAAAGCCAAATGAAGGTATGTTCCCCCCACCACGCAGTAAAGCGAATGGACCTTTCGCCAGAAGCGAGTTAGCCACGCCCATGGGCGGGTCTGTCAGACAGATGACCTACATGGTTCTGGGCTGACCGTAACACCAGAGACGACCAACATTGTGTCATTAACAATAACGGAAAACAGCAGGATATAGCTACCCGATGGTTTCAGTTTCTCATTTAAATCTAGTAGCCTATAATTTAATTTAAAAAGAAATAAAAACATTTCCCTTCTGCAGTCGATACATACCCATGGCGAACGCAGTGATTCTTGTTTATACGACAGTGTGGCGCGTAGCAACATATTTCGGCCTTCTGATTAGTGAGATTGCCTGTCAATCACACTCTGGCGAAAGGTCCATTCTAATGTTGTGATGCTCTTATAAACCCACCCTAACAGATACATATAAACTCTATATGTATATAGACTATAAAATTGAGGTATATGTTCCCCCTACCCCCAAAAACCAAGACGTGTGTGTGTGTGTGTGTGTGCGCCAAGTGGCATGTACATCTCAAATTCCAAAGTCATTGAATGAACTGGCACCATGAAATATGCATGGGACCGATTCCACATTTGCTTTGACAGATAAGGTGACAAAAGCCCATCGATTTCTAGAGTCACTCGTTCTAATGAAAGGGAGAATCAGGTAAACCCACACAGAGCTGCAATTTCAGTTGATAATTGCCAGATTATATTATTTGTAATTGTAGTCTAAATCACTCAAAACTAATTTAGGAAACTGGAACATCTGCTTCCATGGCATATTGCTAGTCAACTCACATCAGAAAACAGATTCACATTGTGTGGTTTAGCATTCTAGTGGTGCGTATGTGTGTGTGTGTGTGTGTGTCATTCTCATTATCCTCAAGCCCAGACTGGCCAGTTATGGCAAAGAAAATCACTGTCACCGAGCAAATAATTCATTCTCAAGTTGTCTGTCTTTCTTGGGTGATGAATATAAAGAGATTTTCCCTTTTGTTACACAGAGGCCCTGCAAGGTCTACCAGGTAGTGTTTAGATATTAATACAATACAGTGAAAGACAATTTCAGGATCTAACAATCTTCCTGAGGCATGCTAGTGACTGCTACCAGGAATAAGGGTAAGGGCTAAACTATGGTTAGGTGCAAAACAATATCTTAAAATATTCACTGTCACACGCATGTCACTCAGCTGCAGGCTATAAGATATAACATAGATGAGTTTTCAGCTGATGTGTAGGTAACATTCCTCAAATGTAACACTTCCAGAAGCACAAACTTTGTCCCTAGCTGACTGCATATGACTGAAACAGTTTATATATACACACACACACACGTACAGTATGTATGTGTGTGTGTGTGTGTGTGTATCTGTGTGATAGCCTGCTTGGATGTGAGGGGAGAACGGGTGGGTGTATAGAACAGTAATTAATGTATGCCCTAAAAAAAACAGGTAATGTTGGTTCATGAGTAAAATATTACACCGAACAGCCATAACATTATAACCACTGACAAAAAAAAAAAAAAAAAAAAAGAGAAAGAGAGAGAGACAGTAAGATAGAGAGAGAGAAAGAAAAACACTGGCTCGATTGCGCCTTCGGATTCCAATAGCAACAGGGAGAATTTCACAATTAGCAAACACCCTGTTGTCTAACCACATTAACAACTAATACATCATAAGCAGTTGAATTAAGCACCCCTGTGTAAAATCAATTCTTAAAATGGGGTGGTGGGGGAGGTGAGTGTCTGAGGTGGATACAGATGCCTTCATCAGAGCTATTGACTGCCTGCCTCCAACAATTGACTATTCCCGAGGCTCAGGCAATGCCATGACACAAACTGCGATATGGAGAGTGAAACCGAAATCCCTGCAAATGACATTCATCTTAATTAGCAGCCTGCAGATGAATATTTCCCTATCTGCTCAGGCAGAGACGGGAGCATTAATATGTAATTATGAAACTTATCAAGAGTGGATACAATCTCAGCGCCACTAAATAGCACAATATGAAGGCCATCATGCTCAAGAACAGCCCATAATTTTCGCATAACGAATCTGTTTTCAGCTCTCCAACAAGGAAAAAAGACTTGGTTATATAACTGCCTTCATTCAATTGGCAAATGGAAAATAAACTGCTCAGTAAAATTTGATATAATGTACTAGCTTAGCAACTAAGCTAGTGTCTTATTTGTAAAAAAAATAAAAAATAAAAGTACATTTTCAACCGTTGTTGCATGTGAGAATAACCAAATGATCACATGACCAAATCACTGGATTGTGGATGGATGAATATGTATTATTAATATTTGAATAAATGTACATTCTAACAAATGTCTTAAACTAACCACACACTAGACGATTCAGTCAAGTTGCAGGACCACACACTTGGCGATCATCCCAAACGATGATCAGATGGAGATTTCAGGGACATGGGATCTCACAGAAACTTGTGTGTCAAACGTGAGCAAAACAGGGAGGTAATTATGCCGTCAAAACACACATTGCCGTTGCCGCAGTAGCACTTATATGTGCTACAGTACATATCATGCACAGAGGAACAAAACTCTGGACGTAGTCAACTCATGAATGAGAAAACAGAAAAATCATGACTTGTTTATTTAATTTCGCAGCGCAATCTGGAAGGTAGGCTACAGCCACGGAAGCAACGTAGCCCATCTACATGGTTGCTAGTATCTATGGCGACGTTATTGTGACTCCCAGTCAGCTCACGTCTCATTGGCTATTGCGAGATAACGCTGGCGTTCCAATCGCTGTACCCTTCACACTTCACACTACAGGATTCAAATTTTGGGAACCTCCGAGCAGTCGGCAACGATAATATTTGGTCTGTGAACACCTCACACTACAGGATAATTTGGGCAGATGATCGGTTCCGACCAGCCTCGCCCCTCGCGATTGTCGGGAGTGGCGAATCGGACCCACAATCGGGCTAAAAATCCTGTGGTGTGGGGCCAGCTTTAGAAAAAGTTTTGCCTTGCAAAGGTTTAATAAGCAATGCATGCAATATAAGAGACAACCTTCCCTATGGAGTAAGAGTAGGTGGCATTCACACTGATGAATGCTGAGCACATCAGAACATCACCTACTACGTTACGTTATGTATTATTTTGTTTCATTTCAATTTTAATTAACCGAAAGCAAAGACAGGCCGGGCAGATGCACCTGCTCTGCTGTATTCTGCATAGTACGTCAAAGGCAACGGAATTAAATGCAGTGGAATTTATGAAGTCCTCAACGGATAGATTTCACCAGTGGGCGCACGCCCTCTCTTTAATGGGGTTTCCGCCCCCTTGAGATGAGTGTGTCTGACTACTGGAAGAACCCAGTTAAATAGCTGTTATAAAAGGGAGAAATGGTCAGTGGATAGGAGTGAATGAAATCCTGGTCTGTACACGCGCACGTGTGTGCATGCGCTGATTAAAATGACTAGAAATCATGCCCTAGAAACAGAGCTCTGACATCCAATAACCATCACTACATGACTACATTGCACTACATGACAAAGTGCAGAAAAGGCAACGAGTTTTGAAAAGCACGCAAATTATCCTGTCTCTCCTGTGATCTCCCAGGAAATACCCGTGAGTGAAATCTTTAAAACGTAAAAACCTGCTATGCTACCACGTTAAAATCATATATCTGAATGATAATATTAATGAGGAGGGGGAAAAAAACAAGCGCTCCTTCAGAGACTCACAGCTTATGAGAGCCTAACGCCTGATTTCCACCGGGCGCGATCCGCTCTTGCTCCGTCATCTGCACTGCACCCTGCCCCACGGGCAGCATGTCAGAGGCAGAGGTGTCTTGATGTGTTTCCATAGCAACAAACCGCACCGAAATTAAGAGTTCCATCTAATTGGCAGTTGGTCGCTTTCAGAAGCGTCAAAAAATAGAACTGCCGCCAATTTTTAGCGGAGCCGAGTGGAGAGCCACTTCTGGGATGCTCCTGAGATGCTCCTGGGATGTTCCTGAGAAGCTCCTGGGATGCTTTTGGGACACTTCTGGGATGCTTTCGTGGTTAACTTGCAGTGAAAAGATCTCTCAGATGTTCTCAACAGCACCTCCAGATTCTCATGAGGTTGACAAGCACATACCAGAGCTCCGATTTAATCAATCTGGGAACCCGTCGGCTACATCGTCGGATGGCGATTATGCCTCTGGAGGCCATGGTCCAACATTTTTGGGATATTTCCAGGGTTCAAGATCTTCTAGCCAATACGTCCTGTTCCATCCGCGGGTAAGTGTTTTTTTACACTCTGTATTTCTATTTGAGACGCGAGAATGTAAAGTTGGAGTTGAGTTTGGTAAATCTTTCTTAACAGATATGGATGCTAATAAAAAATTGATATTGACGTCAGACCATATCTGTTAAGATTTGTTTTTTCTCCAGAGGTTGCATTCAGTCCACACACCATTTGCTCTCAATAGTTGTGATTGGACAATATCCAGACTACAAACATACAACTAACAGAAACCAGGAAGTATTCGCTACCAATATCTTACGTTGCTGCGTATTTCTCTGCATATGCAGAAATCTGTTTGTAGAGATTACTCTCAAATAGATCAGGTTAAGATACAGACAGATAGGAGGGAGGGAAAGAGAGGCTCGGGCCTCTCTGATTTCACATCTTGTTGTTGTCATCTCCCCAACCACCTTCATATCTCTCTGTCTCTCCACACAGTTTTCTCCCAGGGAGAGAGAGAAAGAGAGAAAAACAGACATTCCTCTCTGCCAGCCTAAAGGGCATCCGTCCAGCAGCAAGTATCTCGGATATACACCCTCCCCACATACACATGCCGTTTCCCCCCCTTACAGCCCACACGACAGACAGACGCTTAGAATTCACAGTTTGAGAAGACGGGCTGAGAACCGGAGCAGATGGGTTTCTATGCAGTGATACACTGCTCCAGCAACCACCCACCCCCCCCCACCCACCCGACCACGAAATAAATAAATAATTAAATACAAAAACAGAACGTTTTGAGTGTTAGGCGTGGAGTGCATACTATATGTATCGGCGGCTAAGGAACGACGGAAGGGAGACATGGAGAGAGATACTGTAGCTCCGGCTAAACCTATTGATTATCTGTTTTGGCAAGCAGTTCACACACGCTGAGTAAATATTGGCAGAGCTATCAGCTGTGCGCAGGCTGCAGAAGTGTGTGTGTGTGTGTGTGTGTGTGCGCGTGTGTGCATGCGTTTGTGTGTGTATATGCTTACCCTGAGAAAAGAAGGGAAGCCCATACCATAATAACCAACTGCAAAGTAATCTGGTTTGGGCCGGATCACTTTCACGATGTTCTCATAGAACTGAGCTTGCTTCCGCTGTTGGGAGACAAGGTTATACATTTCAGGACATTCGTTGTTGGAGTTCAGGGGATACATTGAGATTAATTACACTGCATTTAAATACACTGCACATTAAGACAGATTTGTCTCGCGCACACGCACGCGCTCACACACACACACTGCAGCACTGACTCAAGGCATGTACAGACAACAGATACAAACGCAAGACGTGTGAACGACAACTGTTACTTGGTATTTTGTCTGTATTGACTTCCCTTGCAAATAACATTACTTACCAAGGATGCGCTGAGCTGCTCAAAGTCAAACATCTCATTTTCGTACTGCTCTGCAAGCTCCTTACCCAAAATGATGGCTTCCTCCCACATCTATTGCACACACACACGCACACACACGCCAATGAGGGTTAGCAGTGATTAAGTACAATACGCTTTCCGAAATAAACATTTCCTTCACAGCAGGAAATGTAATTGTAAATGTAAACTAAACTGTATTTTTTCTCAAATAATACATCTTAAATCCAATTGAGCACACACTGCTTTGTATAGTACTAGATGTGTGAAGGAATATTTTGTCGACATGACTTTCTCTGATCCAATGAGCTATAACAAATACCCTTTTAACATTTTAGAATTGATTCTAGTGCTGCACTTCCCCACAAGCTACGGTCCACTCCGGTCCAGTCCGTTCCAGTGCGGTTTCAGCTGGTGTGTGGATGTAAGGCACTTCAACATGCGGAGAGGCCTTTTAAGTGGCTTCCTGAATGAACAGCTATGGCTTTACTGAGCACAGCCACGCTTGTGGTGAATCCAGCTCTCAGAGAAGCCAAAAGGGGAGGGGCAAAGAGGTTGAGTCAAGTACCTAGTACAACTCTTAAGGAATTTCTTACTAGCGATTTATTTTTCCATTTCATTTTTTTTGTTTAAAGTCTCCAACCAGGAGGCAGCTAAAGGTGATGCCTTCAAAGGTGCTTTCATTTCAGGCGCTTTTGAAGGCAGCGCTGGATATATCCGTAACCGGGTGGGGTGTACGTCCCACAATACTTTGTGAGAATTCTCAGATGAACTTGCACTGAACCGGGTTCATTATAACCGCCACTGGGTTAGCCTGTCTCTAAATACAATTCTTTTTTAGCACCTTTGGCCAACCTGGACCCTTTCAAAGTACAGGGACTATACTCTGGCAGTTAGCAAGTGCTGTCTTCCACTGTGGGCACACCGTTAAGCACAGCCAGTAATAAAGTGCGTGTCCTCATACATTGGCAGCCTCTCTCGCCAGCGTCCTGTGGACTTACAGCTAGCTGGAGTACCGGGGATTCAAACCTGGGCACTTCCATAGGAGTCTAGCTGCAGCGCGGCTACACTAACATATAAATGGCCGTATTTTGTCCAGAGAAGAAGAGAGCCTGTGCCCTCCCACCCCCCACCCCCCCCACCCCACTCATAGGACAGACTTCCACAGATTGAGTCATCTGTTGGTGGCCTGCACTTTGCCACTCAATATAGTCTGACACACACACACACACATATATACACAAACACACACACATATACACACGTATATATATATACACACACATATACATACATAGCTAGCGGATGTACATAC
>JAODOY010060639.1:0-17358 GCA_025399855.1 Forbesichthys papilliferus
TGCAAATTTGTGCACCAGTTTGCACCTAAATCTGCAGGCCAGAAATAAAATTGTTTTTGTACCCTCCTGACCCCCCCCCCCCCCCCCCTCCCTTTCCCTTCCCCCATTCCGCTCATTCCCTACCCCGTGGAATATTTGTTTTCCAGTTACAGCGGAGTCGTCTGAAGGTCTCTTGTCTATGCTGGTCGGCCCAAATATACTCTGGGCCTCCATTTTAATGTAGTGGCCTTGGTTTGGCGTCTATACGGGGGTGTACTTAATCCTGGCCAGCTCCACTTTGGTTTTTCCAGCTTCTACCAAGCCTCAGTAAAAGAGAAGCCCTTGATCCTGGTCCATGTGAAGTAATGGGATATAGGCTGTGTCTGTAGCCATTCATTAACTTACAAGAACAACAGTCTTCCTGGTTTTCAAAATCATAGAAAGTAACAAACGGCAGAAGTATTTTAAAGAGTTTGGTAGCTGTATCCTCTGATTATGGGAACAATATCTTACTTAATTTATGGTTTCTTATTGTGTGTGTTACTTTTAACTTTAAGCTTGAGCTAGTTTTCTACTGCATGGGAAGCCTTTGCATCGTACAGCAGACCTGTGTTCTCCTTCACTCGCCAGTGAATCACCAGTGGTTTTGGGCTGTGTATGATTTTAAAGGCAAACGCAGGGCAGCCATCACACTGGACTCATTGTGGACCATGAGTCAAGGCTGATCTTGGATATTAGCCCCCCCCAAGGCACACGTGACTCTGGGTTCAGAGGCTGCATCAGTGCATCTGGCACGCCACCACCACCAACCTGACCCTTACTTTGTAAAGTGGTCAGCGATCTTCCCCTTTGGCTCTTCCTCTGTAATGGTTCTTAACAGTTGGAGTCAGGGATTGTGGTGAAAGATTGTTGACGTGTTGAACTTAGCCAAAACAAAAACACTTCTCCCTTCAATGCCATAGTGTGCTCCCTCAGAGTTGCTGATTTTCACTTTGGCGGACTCCACCTTTTTAGTAGAATCGTAAATACATTTAATGGTAAATGGAGACAGGACAGGATATTCTGTCCCCTGTTGTCAACACCTCACATCACAGCCCACATGCCTAAGTATGAAAGCTACTTTTTATTTTATTTGTTTGTTTGCATAACATTAGGTGGCAGTGTGAAATACAATGGACTCTAGTAAAACATTTTATAGAAAGTTGTCCTTTTGCTTCACTTGTCCTGATGTTTTTTAACACAGCTGGGTGCAGAGTAAGAGGCTAGCCCTGCATTCACACTGTCAACGTGTTCAGCTCGCAAAGAGGCACGTTCAAATTAATTTCGAATCGACGCCAGTGTTTCTCGGCAACAGTAGGTGGAGCTACAGTCAGTGACACTGACGCCCAACGACAGATCAGAGTTGAGAACTGTTCAACTTCATGCAAATTTCCAGCGAGTCGTTGATGACGGAGTTTGGCGACTACCAATGGCAGGAAAGATGTTCTGCTTCTCGATAGCTATCTTACAATCCCTCGCTGTTATAGTGCCTGTCCATAGTATAATAACAGTATTTATACAAACATTTGTGAAATCAAACGTACAAGTAGTGTGCATTCCCTCCAAAAAAAAAATATTTTGGAGGGAATGCATACTATTTGTACGTTTTGATTTCACAAATTTTACTGTAGACCTCATGCCAGTTCAAATTGCTGGCGTAAGACACGCCCACTCCCGAGCTGGCGGTTTGGACACTAGAGAGGGCTCGGCGACAGCTCAACAGCGATTGAGCGATTTGTGAGTTGAAAACATTGGCGGTGTGAATGCAGGGTAACTTTGCAATTTTGGGTTTTTGCAATGCATTGCTTTGCAATGCTTTATTTCTAACATCACTCACATGATGACATCATATTTTATTGTATCGTCAGGCCAAAAGGACTGCTAAATGAAATATGGCAGGTATCTAACAGTGAGAATCCTGTTTATGTGACTTGTGACCCCTGCCTCAGCTGGCTGTAAAACGTACAGCAATTGATTCAATCGAATGCAGACATATTTGGATATTTTCCCATGGCTTGCAGCAGATTTCTGTTCAATTAGAGAATTTGTTTCAGTTGATCTAATGAAAGGTGATATCTCAACTTGCAGCCAGAAGATGAATTGACACAGTAAAATCAAATAGTTTCTAGTATGTGGTTCCATGTGCAATCAAAGGCCAATGGTGCAGGGAACCATTTGTTAATCTCTGGTTTCACATCCAAACGCTTCGTGGTCATACACTAATACAACATTAAACACTGTTGTGTCAGGGATTAGAACTGAATTTTGCCAGGCTAAAATAATTTAAAGTGCCCCCATAGTATAGGGCTGGGCAATAAAACGATGACGATAATTATTGCGATATTATTTTCCTCAATAACAATAACTAACGTTCGATAAATGTTTGTTTTAATTCATTTGAATTACGAATGAAGCACAAACTGCTAAATGCCAAAAATGTCCAGGGTTTTCCCACACATACACACTGGGGTATAGCCTAATAACGGCAACCCATTTTAGCATTTCATTATTTTTTTCTGGGGAAATACAATGTGATAGCCTTTTTAATGTAACTGCTATAGTAACAGTCTACTAACAACTGACCAACAGACAGAGGGATTAGTATTAATCCTGTTGTATATAAATTGTAGAAACGGGTCATAATTTTATAAAACACAAATACAATTCTTGACCCAGAAGATACGAGCTACCTGGCTGGAAATCTGTTCACCCAAGACTAAAAAATTACATTTAAGTAGAAAACTTTTATCTCTAGATATGAAATGTTTCATTCTAACATTTCTGTCCATAATTCCTCATAGTACGTAGGATATCTAAAGACTTATATTGTCGTGACACACACAGGTTCTTGTAAAATAAACAGAAGGTATTTTTAGTGAAGAGGAAGTTTAAATCTGTTCTCATTTTCCTTCCCCTGCTGCTAAAGCAGCCGGTTTGAGTAAACAGGCTTTGCTGCACTCTAGTATAGGATTCACTCCAGCAAGCAGATTGCTATATTCATTTAACGTGCTATAGAGTGTGTGCTATGTAAAATGTGCTATATAAATAAATATATAAATAGTGAGCTTTATTCAAACTAATTGTAAGCCAATATGCTTTTTGTCAAATTCACCAAATATCTCCTCGCATTTCGCTAGCTTACCATTCTGTGCGTGCTGAGCAAAGTAATCGGGTACTTCTACGCATGCTGCCCGTAAATGGGAACGCTAACAAAGCGGCGAACACATCTCACAGCAACAATGCCGCTTGGCTTCACAATGCATCTCAATGTGTGCAGCGCCGCTGCGGAGGGAGATATATTTCGGCTCGAGGTTAGCAAACGCTGTCGATAAATGCTAACCTTTTTGAGAAGCAAGCGTTAGCCCCTCAGGGAAGGGGACCGTACAGTATCCCCTGCCACCACCCCCCCCTTTTATCTTGGGTGCGAGCAGCAACATCAACCCCTGTGCTGTGCCTTAAGCCCCGGGGCCTAGTGGTAAAAGCACTCGAGCTGATGGATATCAGCGTTAAACTGAAGAACCAGGGTGCTAATGGCTTGTTTTCTCCTCCCTCGCGTGTATAATGTGATCTGTCTGCTCCATCTGGCCAGCTAAAGGCAGCTCCTGGTCTCTCTGTTGATTATTTTGTGTGCGTTTCACTGACCGGTCTACGACAGCTGTTGAGCTGTGTTGTTTATTTTCTTCTCAAATGCTAATTCGGTTGCTCTAAAGTGATTAGTGTGAGATTGTAGCTCTCCACTTTTCTTAAAACCAGTTACTCTGTGTGAATGGGTGGATGTGAGGCAATCCTGTACAATGCTCTGAGAGGGGCCCGAAGGTTGTACAATTGTTACAATTAACCCGGGAGATCAGGAGCTGTCTGATTGGTTGGTTCAATTTGTTCTGGGCTTTAGGGTTGCAGGTGAGACGAGCATTAGGCTAGTTTCTCTGACATTACGCGACACATGAATATGTTATGATTATGACAACAAAGGAACTACGAATCTGCATTCAGACAAAGTGCTGTTTCACAGACCAACACAGATGTCCCAGTAGATTTGGTGATGTAAATCAATGCCGCTGCAGAAATTAACTGATGCGTATCAAATGGATCGCAACCACTGATGCCTCTAAAACACTATCTGCAATGTATTTCTCTGTAGTAAGTCATATTACATGCATAAAAATGCATGATCGGAGGAAATGTATACCATCTCTTTAACACTGTTTTTGTTGACATTGTTGTTAATGATAAATTACTGTTGAGCCGCATTTACGTTAGCAAGCAATTAAAGAGGAACCTGCATTTAACAAACAAAAAACTTCCTATATAGATATGGTGCAGAACGCAAATTTACTGGCTATTAGGGCTGTGCAATTTATCAAATATTAATCGTGATTTCAATTTCGGCTCATAACAATATGATCGTGGGGGAAAATAAAATAAAAAAAATGTCACATTATGTTTTGCAAATAAACTATTATTTTGTCTTGTTCTGATTGAGGCGATTTACTCTCTCCGGGGGGGAAAGTGAAAAATCAACGGTATTAAAGGTATAGTAAGCTATAGCAAGCTAATTGTAAGATAATACACTACACGTTCATCTTAATGGGGGCGCCCCCCTCTCAGCCCCTGCCCTCCACTCACTCAACTCCTTGATGCATTTTTCAAAGTTGTGTAGTGGGTGGAGTCAGGTTTAGAGCTGGGGTGCAGGTACACTTTAAAGGTGGAGTCAGGCTCAGAGCTGGGGTGCAGTTACACTTTAAATGTGGAGTCAGGCTAAGAGCTGGGGTCCAGTTACAACTTAAGGGTGGAGTCAGGCTCAGAGCTGGGGTGCTGTTACACTTTAAAGGTGGAGTCAGGCTCATAGCTGGGGTGCAGTTACACTTTAAAGGTGGAGTCAGGCTAAGAGCTAGAGCGCAGTTACACTTTAAAGGTAGAGTCAGGCTCAAAGCTGGGGTGCAGGTACAACTTAAAGGTGGAGTCAGGCTCAGAGCTGGGGTGCAGTTACACTAAAGGGGGAGTCAGGCTCAGAGCTGGGGTGCAGTTACACTAAAGGGGGAGTCAGGCTCAGAGCTGGGGTGCAGCTATACTTTACAGGTGGAGGTAGGCTCAGAGCTGGGGTGCAGTTACACTAAAGGGGGAGTCAGGCTCAGAGCTGGGGTTGCAGCTACACTAAGGGACATTTCACAGTTCAAGGTGATTTTCACTGTTTTGTTTCATTGTTTTAAGTGCAGTAACGGCATCATCTTTCCAAAGTAAATCAGTAATCGTGTTAGAATCATGATTTCAATATGGAAATCACAATATAAGTGATTTCCAAATCCAAATGGTGGTAATCGTGTTCTCGCCCCATAGTCGAGCAGTACTATTATTCAAGTTTTCATTAAACAAATGTTTTTATTTAACCGTTATTTAACCAGGTAAATGTATATAGGCTATATTCCTATTGTATTTCCTTCATTAAAAGGACTAAAACTAGCCTGTGCATAGGCGTACATCAGACATGTGCTACGTCAAACAGGTGCAGGCGCACACAAAGTCATGGAAACATTAGGTGGTCATGCCTCATTTGGCCCTGGCAGCACTACTATGGGGGTGGGGGGGGGGGTGCACGGTCCACTGTAGTCTGTGGTAAAACTTTTTTTTTTTTTTACCAGGACACGCCTCTGTGGGCATTGGTTCTGGTTTTCATGAATTAATTCACGCAGTTCTGGCCGGTGTGTTGCTGTGTCAAAATGGTGTAGCCTGGAGAGAGACTGGAGCCCCCCTGCGGGGATTAAGCCGTCGGATGTGGACCCGTCTAGCCTTCCTTTTGTGTCCACACGTGTGTCTTTGCAGAGAGGAACAATGGGGAAGCTACTTGTGCATCGATGCAACACATCTGGAGGTCTTGATGGAGGCGTTAACGTGCTGAGTGTGTCGGGGAAGTCTCCCTTTCTCACCCTCTCCCTCTCTCCCGTTATGGGGGATGGGGGGCTCTCTCTCTCTCTCTCTCTCTCTCTCTCTCTCTCTCTCTCTCTCTTTCTCTGCCCTCCAATTCTCTTATCTCCTCCCCTCTTAGCTCCTTTTTGCAAGTTCATAATCATGGCACATTCTTTCAAAAGACGTCCACAGTTCCAGAAGGTGTGTGTGTGTGTGTGTGTGTGTGTGTGTGTGTGTGTGTGTGCGTGCGTGTTTGAGGTGTCAGATTTACCAGAATGGGGAGAATTAACCCATCTCTCGGTTTCTATGGTAACCAACTCCATGTCTGCAGAATGGGTGTGATTCAGGGTTCAGGCAGCACTCGTGCTCAGAAACACACACACACACACATCTGCAGTACAATTAGCCCCCTGTTGAAGCTCAGCCGGTAGCGGAACTTGGACTGGAGTGGGGGAGCTGTGTGTCTGTGGGTATTTGGTGGTGGGTGGGTTCCTGTCAGGCCTTAACACAGCACTCATACACATTTTTTATTTATTTAACTTTTGAATTAAAACCCATTTACAACACTTTATTCACATCACCCAGCCTTTCCTGTGTGCGTGCGTGTGTGTGTGTGCGCGTGCACACACGTGTGTGTTTGCTACGTAGCGTCAAGAAGACCTGTGACTCTGTCAGCACTGTATTCAATGTCACTCTTGCCTTCTGTCATCAGACCACATCCACAAGCAGTGTTGTAGTAGTGCATTTGTGTCCTTAGCAGCTAGCAAGCTAGCTTGCTAGCTGCTAAGGACACAAAGGCACTACTACTCTAGCTCGATTGGAACCTCGACAAAGCAGCTTCTAGGAAAAAGTACCAGGTACTGTCTCAACTTTTGCCTAATGGAAAAGCAAACGAGTGGAGGTGGTACCACACGATGAAAAAGCTCCCAAAGCGAGTAGAGGCCAGTTGAGTTGATACCAGCGATGGAAAAGCGCCATAATGGTTTCGCACGCAATCTTCGTTACTTGGAGAATATGAATGAATCTACTATGTTTATCAATGCAATCGCCACCACAGGACACTTGCCATATGACAGACATAGGTTTGATAAAGGAATTGCCAGTTTCTTTCTGTCCTGTCTCTGTTCTAGTCCACAGAGGTGTTAAACATATTTCGGTTTACAGAAGACAAAGGGGGAATACAAGTTCATCACACGGCCAAATTAAGATGAATAAATAAATCACGAAAGGTTGAGAAATAAAAGAAATGTTAGCCGGCTGATGTTATACCGTGACTGTGAAGGACGGCCAGTGGAAAGCAGAACAAACTGTACTGACACGAAAGCATGGATAAGTGATTGCACCATATCCTTTTGGAAATTAGGAAATGCTCACATAAAATCATGTAGGCTTACTGTGGGATTGTTTTAGTCAACTATACTTTACGTTCTCCAGGCTTTCCATGATACGTTCTGTCAGTCAGTGTCTCCACCGCTGCTTTTCTCTGTGGAATGGAAGATGAACCAGGCCCTGCTGGAATCAATAATACCGTGATATGGAGGCGGGGGGGGGGGGGGGGATTTGGGAGGGGGGGGATGAGAGAAGGAAGGTGTGAAATGAAGTCACAAGCAGCATCTCTTTCTACTGCGTTTACCATCTTATTTTTCTTTGTTTTTCTACAAATGAGGACAGTTCCATTTGTTACGGAGCTATTATTCTCACAGTCCGTGAGTCTATGGGATGGTGTGAAGTGACATTGCTGCTATATTGATTGACTCTGGGCTCTTCCCATTGTAACAGTTTCAGCAGGCAGGCGCGTGTGTGTGTGTGTGTGTGTGTGCGCATCAGCTTAACTTCCTCGCTCATCGTGATGTGTTCCCTCTCCTGCAGTGTTTGCAATCTGTTTTATCTATGAGCGCTAAGCCCCGGCCAGCTAATCCATGTATGTTATTAGACTTGTGTGTTTTTTGCCTTTTCGTTATTAGCATGTGGTTAATTCCCAACCCGGGCATTCCTCATTCATAGCATAGCACACGCCTGCACATTTAGGGAGCTGCAATACAGCTTGATAAGATAATGGTCATGAAACAAATGTGCACTTTGTATGCGTTCTGTATTTATTTTGCAGTTAGGCCTATTATTCTTAGCTTCTTTAGAATTTTTGCATATTTTTTTTACATTCTTATTTTGGTTGAGTTGCAAAAACCACTTGTTCCATAGTGTTGGCGATGGTGGCGAGGCAAACCACCAGCTATTTCTTAATGCTAGTGTATTTTATTTCCTGTCAGTGTGTTGAGGGAGGTATACTGAAAATAATTGTGTCAGCAAATCCAAAGCTCTCATGCTTGGCCACTTGTGTTGCTTGGGAAGACACATTACAATACTGGTAGCAAGAAATGTAATGTGTGTGTGTGTGTGTGTGTGTGTAACATAAGATGAGTTGTAATGTTTTACACTCTGCTTTAGAGACATGTCTCTGCACCCTTCTATATATACAGAGAGGGTGTTGTAGGCAATGCTGTACTATTAACTGTTTAGGAAAGATGCAAAGCTGGTACCAGCGTACCACCTAATACACCATTCATTCAACATTTAAATGCAGTTTGAGTATTAACCATTGAGTCCTCTCTTTAAGCCAATATAAAACGGGAATCAAATCAAATAGTGAAATTGGGCATGGGACAATATGAAAAATGTATATTATAGATTTTTATTAACTCTTAAAATGGCACTAAAACATGCTGGAATTACTTTAATCTTAAATTTAGCTAAGAAACAAGCATTTGTATTATCATGACACATACATTTGTTTAGTATGATTCTTTGTTTTTAAACCAGTATTTCAACATATTTATCTTTATTTGGGGGACGCAATAGGCAAGCTTGACTAGAAAGATGCAGGCTAATAAATAAATTAGTAAATCAATACAATTAGCCTGCACACGTGTGCTAGACAGCTTTTTCAAGTCACTTGTGAAAATAATCATACTTATGTGAGGATATTCAAGATTATCACGATAATGGACATTCACCACCATACGGTTATCGTCAGTATTTTTATTGCGATATTATCATATATAATGGTGCGACCTATAGGGGTCAGATGTGTACACTAAGGGTGCAGTTAATAGGACGACCTATAGGGGTCAGATGCGTACACTAAGGGTGTAGTTAATAGGACGACCTCTAGGGGTCAGGTGTGTACCCTAAGGGTGTAGTTAATACGACGACCAATAGGGGTCAGATGTGTACACTAAAGGTGTAGTTAATAGGACGACCAATAGGGGTCAGACGTGTACACTAAGGGTGTAGTTAATAGGACGACCAATAGGGGTCAGATGTGTACACTAAGGGTGCAATTGATGGGACAACCAATAAGGGTCAGGGTTCATTCATTCAGGGTTTGGCTGATGTGAGAAAACACACTGCAAAATCGTCAGTTTACACATCCTGTTTGCACAGCAGACAAATGCTGGCCTCCTAGGGGACAGGTGGGTGTGTGTGGGTGTGTGTGTTTGTGTGTGTGTGTGTGAATGAGCTGGATAGGCAACTTGGAGTGGGGAGGGAGGGGGAGTCTGGATATTTTTTGCCTTCATTGCAGAACAAATACGGTCATGCTTGGGGCTAGCTACTGTATCTCGCCAGCAAACGGCACTCGTTCATGCAAACCAATACATTGTCATGCAAACCAAATGCATTCTACAGAAACACTATTTACCTGAATCTGTGTGTATTGACTGTCGACATAAGTGGACACTAAAAGCTGATTATGCCTCTGAGTGGTGCCTACGCCATCGCGAGTATATTCTACTTCTGCGCTGGTCTGTCGGACGCGCGGTCCTGTGCGCGTTGACTGCGCATGCGAAGCCCAAATGCCTTGAAGAGCTATGGCTTGATTAGGCTCCTGAAATGGAACACATAACGGTGTGTAAACGTTTTGGAATGCGCTTATACAAATAATTTATTTCCAGAAACTGTAGTTACGCCAACATCGATAAATCGGTATGATTCAAAGGTTTTCCTCGGACTACTTGCATCAAATCAGTCATGTGATTTTAAAGAACATGATGTTGTTTTTCAGCATCAACTGGAAAACATTGTTTCTGTTAAACTGCCCCTGAAACATCGTAATTGATTGTATGCCATTGCGACCCTGCAGGTAGCTATGGATACTGACCAAACTGACGTGGACCTTTACGGCGGATTGTGTAGTGTGTAATGTGTTGTGTGTGTGTACAGTGTCAATGTCACAGTGTACCCTGTACATGCATAATGTCTGTTCTTAATTTCTTATTTAAGTCCTCTACTGTGTGTGACGGCTCATTTGTTAGTTTGACTCGGCCGTTCTGCTATCTGCATGGAGCCAGATGTCCGAGTGCCTTGAAGCATTTATCACCAATCCCCCTCCCCCCACGTTTCTTCTCTTTGGTATACCAGTAAAGTCTGTCTGTCAGAGAAAGCTGCCTAGATGGGCTACACTAGCAGCTGTTACGCTTCCACCTGCTAGCTAGCGCATGATAAAGCAGCAGACGCTTTCAGTTTTCCGTAGAAGTTCCTCTTGGCTCTACTACGACTGGGCTTACCTGCGTAGAGGAACACATGTTCCTCTACTCTGAACAGATGTTATCCATTAGATATTATATTTCAAATGTCCTTTTTTTACAGGACTTACAGGAAATTAGAAGCTTGTATTTCAAAGTAAAGCCACAGTTAGCAAAGGTAGCCTGTCTTTGAATATCATTCAAGAGCGCTACAATGGACAGATTTCCCGTCCCTCAGTGATGATGTCATGCGATACGTACAGGTCAGATGGTTTTGCTTGGCTGGTTTTCCAGACTGAACTTTGGATGGCAGACCTTGGCGTCTTTACAGCTTATGAAAACTATTTTGGGGGCGGAGCTTCTGACAGATCATTTGAAGGGAGAGGTGCATTTGTTTTGATGTTGAGTTCAAAAGTTGAAATATCAACAAATGTTCTTCAGCAGCGCTTGCTTCCCGTGTGTTTGTGTGTGTGCGTGCGTGCGTGTGCACGCGCGCACGTGCATATTCACCAGTGATAAGGAAAGCTGTGGGGTACTCTCATAGAACTATATGCATAGGGTACTACACACGGTGGTTGAATGACATCACCTGGAGATTGACACGGCGAAAAGAGAAAAAAGAGATCTAAAATTTGACAATATCGTTTATATCGATATAGTTATATTATGCATTCATTCATTACTTTTTCAATTTGTTCGTCTCTCCCTCCATGCCTGCACTTAGTGTGTTCAGAGTGTCAAAGGGGCGGAGACCCCAGAGAAAGCTCACGTCAATTAATGTCGCTAATAATAACAAATATCACATTTCCGTCAGGTTTCCTGTTTTTTTTCTTTGTCTAAAGATTTAGCCCACTTTATAGAAAATACCGATATATATCGGAATTCAACGTCAATATTTTGGGATATAATATTTGGTCCATATCGCCCAGCCCTATATCCTGGAGGTCTCATCTGTACTCTCCCTTTGAGCGGTCTCCTCGGCCCACACCAGGCGTTGCAGGGTGTTCTTCTACGCCCGCCTGCCTGCCTGCCTGCCACCCATATCTGCAGTCTCTGCATTGTGGATGTTAATACATGGCGGTGGCGGTGAAGAGTGATTGCTTCCACAGTGTCTCTGGCTTTAGGGACACTTGGGACGATGTAACTGTTTGTCTTTCTTTTGTGTTTCTTCCCTGGGGACGGCAAAACCTTAGCACGCTGGCTACACGTGTGTGTGTGTGTGATGGGCATTGTACATTTATGGGTTAATTACAATTATCTTCTGGACACAAGATGCAAAAGGTGCATTTGTCATTTCTTTGTAATGCACGTTTTCATAGTTGTGAAACTTCTATTGCATTAATGACACTGCGTGTATTGACCTGAGTCTGTGTCTTTTTCACCAATTTGTGTCTTGTGTCCCACAGGAGACTCTACAGCAGCTGGTGATGATGCCTTTGCCCAATGTGCTGGTGCTAGGACGCGACCCTCTCTCCCGTACGTATTGGTCGTCCACCCCTTCCCCCATCCCCCTGCCCCATTTATTACCCCAAAGTGTTAAATTCATTCTGCCATTTTGTAGTTAACCCTTGACTCCTAGCGGCCAGATGTGTTATTCAATACGCCTGTGTGTGACTTGAAGCCAATTAGTAGCTCTTCTACTGTTGCTGCATCATAAGAACACCACTCAATCACTGCCTATAGCCTGGGCTATGGGTCCCAGGCATGGGAGGGTCGTTCATATTGTGGTGTGACCTTGGCAAAGCCCCGATCACATGTGTGTGTGTATATACTGTTGAGAATGAATCATTCTAAGCAGCCTGGCCATTAACCCTATGGGCTAAGGGAAATGCTCACCGCTCTGCCATCTCATGCCACACGTACGGGTCGAGTTCTAACCAAGCGGGAACCTCCGGTGCTGAGAAATAACCTTTCTCCAGTCAGTGCCATGCTACCAGTGACACTAGCCTCTAACTGGAGTTGGTCCCCGGGCGCTGCACAGCGGCTTCCTGCTGTTCCCTTGAAGGATAGGTTAAATGCCAGGGGATACATTTCGCTACATGTATGTGTATGTGACGATAAAAAGCACAGTAAAAAGTAGCTTTACGTTACGTGGTGCTGATGAACTGAGGCTGAGGCCCTAATGACAACACCCATCTGAACTTGTCGTGTAGTACGCGGAAAGGTTGGCGAGTTCCTCCTGAACGACGCCACGTGGCATTCGTCTGCATTCCTCAGAACTCCATATGCCCTTCGTGTCCTAGTTGGCACATAATAAGTCAGAGAGATAAGTCGTAGTCGTAGTAATAGCGGATCTGGCTCTGTGCCTGCCAGCTGAAAGTTGTTGGCCATGTGGGTTTTATTATTGCATTATGGAGCTGTGTGTGTGTGTGTGTGTGTGTGTGTGTGTGGTTGTTTCTAGTTGGGGGGGGGGTTAAACACAGAACACCCAGTAGTACCCTGAGGCTGAGATTCAACCTAGTCTGCCTGCTGTGTGTATGTACACAGTGAAATAACACATCTCCCTTGTTCAGGTCATACGTTGTTGGCCTGTAATGTTCATTGCGGATTGTGAGTTCTGATTAGATATTATAATTACATTTATTTGATTAGTGGGGGGATGTCACAAAGTACTAGTTCTGACTTCTGGTTTGCTGTGCCAATGTCAGTATGCTGACACGGTTTTATTAGCCTATTGAATGGGATGTTTCATATCGGCACGATGTACAATGAAATTAGTGCCATGTCATTTAATTGTAACTTAATTCATACCAACTGCCAGAGAGCTGTGCTCCCCTGATAGCTTGCACAAAGGCAGATTGACAGCTACTTTAAATGTATGCAGTCATGTTTTATGAATGAACAAAGCCTGAAGCTTTGTTGGAAAATTGTGTGTCTGATAAAATATAAATATATTTTAAACTAATTAATATTAAATAAAACTTTTCGAGTGCAGACAGGGAGAGACTGACTGACTGACTGGAAAGGTTTAATCGTGTAATAGGGCTGTCCCGAATACCATTTTACGGGTTTCAAATACTTGATGGTATTTCCGAACAAGTATTCGAATACTCTTTCTCAAAAACACCATTAAAAACACTCAATTATAATGTAATATAACAGAAGTAATATTTGATTCCTAACTTCAGTGAGCACACATGTAAACATAACCATGCGCTCAAAAAGGCCATGTTGATTGACACGTTTTGATTGTTTATCGCTCTGTGCGTGTTGCTGAGAAAAAAATCTGGTATTTCTACACAGCCCTGTCTCCCTAAATTGGAACGCAAACCAAGTGGCGACCATGGCTCACAACGATGCCCTTGGCTTTGCAATGTGTTTCAATGTGGGGGACGGAGCATCTGAGGGAGTTTTTGATTTGAGGTCGAACTTGGCAAGCATTCTCGGGAATGACTAACACTTAAATTATAACAACTCCCTCATATGAACATATGAATGTGCATATGAATCAATTAGAATGTTCTTCTCATGTGTGTGTGTAGGTTTTAATGCATCATTTTTCTGTAGTGTTTTTTGTTCAAAAACATCCACGTCATACACACAGTCATACACACAGTCATAGACGTGTTACAGCTGGACAATGGCTATGCAGGAAGCTGACTCTACGCTGTCCTCCTGACCCTTATGTTTCCTGCCAGGAGGAGGGAGGGATATAGTTGGTTAGAAAGAAGGGTTTGAAGGGAAGAAGGAACCGTCCATGCCCTGATGATGGTGGTGGTGATTATTATGATGACATCACATGGAACAAAGGAAGGAAGGATGGGTTGATGGAGTAGCAGGGAATAGCCGGATGGATACAGAAGCGTTTGAGAGGAGTGATGGGGATATGAGGGGGTAAGGATAAGATAGCGTATGCTAGCAAGGGAGGTAGCTCTACTTTTGGGTACGCTATGCATCGCTGCGATAAGGAAAGTATGCTGCAGATAATTAAGACATTTACATATTTCTGTTAATCGCTTCAGTTCTGTGGGGTCTTTTCTTCCATTCTTCTATGCTTGTTTTTCATTTTTTATGTTTCTTCTCTATTGTAGTTTCCTGTCTACCGTACCTCGTTCTTTCACTTGCCTCTCCCCCTCATGCTCGTTTAAATTATTCATCCCAAGGATTCCTTATCTTCGCTGCGTTGCTCCACTCGATTTGTTGAGCTAAATCCCTCATCTCAGCAGTCTGTGTTCCATTGGCTCCATTAGAGAGCTGGTAAGCCCTGCCGCTCCCAGGGAAGAGGCTTTATCAAATCCTAGCTCACCTTCACATCTTAAAATAAAAAAAAAATGCTTAGCTTTTCGTTTTAGTTGCGTATGTCGGGGCTGTTGAGGTGTTGACATGAATGTATCCGGTAGTCTGGTGTTTAATTCCAAAATAGTTGGAGGAAAAAAAATCCTTAATTTGGCTGTTTTTAATAACCTTCCTTGCTTGCTTCATTGAAATTCATAGTTATGCTGGAAGCTGCCCAATCTTTTTTAAACCCGTTTATTTAAATCTTGCAGCATGTGTATTTAGAAGCTTTAAGTGTTACTTTGCAAATTCAAAAGTCTATATTTATGGGGTTTTGCATAAAATTATTCAGCAGAGAGAGACTTTTATTGAGTTCTGTTAAATTAGCATGAGTCTCTATTGTCATCATGACCCCTTTCATAACTTTTGATTATATTTCTTCCCACCCTGTAAAAGCTTCAATGATTCCTGTTTCTATAAAGGAAATGAACGTTTTATTTCTTTCTGGTTGAGTTTTTGATTGGAAGTGTGTTAGAATGTTTCAGCCAGTAATATTCTGTTTGGCTCATTAGCATGAGATGGCAAACAGACCACACTAAACTAAGATTGTAAACGTGTCCTCCGGCCGTCGCTAATCTGGATTTATTATTATTATTTTTAGAGTCACAGTTACCACTCACTCACTACCCCCAACATGCGCTGGCTTTATGGCACAGGCTCAGATCCAAATAAATGGTAAATAGATTACATTTATACAGTGCTTTTCTAACCTTCTGGCCACTCAAAGCGCTGTACAGTATAGCCTTACATTCCCATATCTGACCACCGGGAGCATTTAGTGTTAGGTGTCTTGCTCAAGGACATCTCGACACTTGGTTGAGAGGTTAACAGCGTTCCAACCAGCGTCTTTTAGATCACCTGTCACCCCGCCCTACCCACTGCACCACTGTCGGCCGTCTAAAACAGAAACGCAACACAGTTAATGACACTGGCACTCCACCCCACACACGCCCCGCACAAACCTTACCGTTCACTGGGTCAGATACATTAACAACCCCCCTTCCTTCCTCTTACACACACACACACACACACACACACACACACACACACACACACACACACACACACACACACCACCTGGTTTACAATTGCTCAGCCCCTAATCCAGCAGATGAGGTCAGGCCCAACAGGCACGTTTGCAGCTGTTTAGTGTGTGTCATCATTTTCAGTATGCCCCGACATATGGGGGAATTCGCCCCGTCACACGAGGCCTTACTAAATGACCATCTGTTTGGTTGTTCTACTTGGTCCTATCTCTTTTCACTGAGGTTAGTGTCCCGTTGCCAGCGTTACCTATCAGGGTTTAATGTAAACCTCTCCTTACAGAACAAGGGCTGGATGAAATGAAGAAGCTGTTGCTGCTACTATTGGGCTGTGCTGTCCAGGTGAGCGTTTCCTTACTAAAAAGTAGGGATGCACCAATTTATCGGCCGCATATCGGTATCGGACAATGTATATCCACCGTACATTGGTGACGGCCGATGTATCAGGCTTGTTGACAGTTATTGGATAATAAGCTGACATTCACGATGGCAGTGGTCGATGCACATCTATTTTGCATCAGCCAAATGCTAAATTTGAGAAGATCTGATGGGCGGTACTATACCACCCATAACTGGTTGGACGCGACTGGCATGATGTTAGAAGCAACGGGTGCTGTGCACACGTGGTTTGTTTTCAAATAACAGTAATAGAAAATGTGTGTGGGCCCATCTGGGAGTATTTTACCAACATTGTTATTAGCTGTTGGCCAAAATGTATCTTTTAAACATCTGTATCGGCCCAGAGTTTCACAATTGGTGCGTCCATATTAAAAACACTGACTGGTGGTAGCCTGTCTGGAGTGGACTTTTGCCCTTCGTTACTAAATTAGCAGTTCAACATGTCATGCTGCTTTTTAAGGAGCTGATTTGATTGGCCATAATTGAAGCCAGCCCCCACCACTCCTACTGGTGATTTAGTCATTCTTATCGCCACCAGTTAATGGCCACGTATCCCAAAACTTGCAATTCCTGGAGACTAGGACCCATGGCGCTTTAACCAGTTAGCTTGACTATTGCACATCTTGTTAACCAGTTAGCTTGACTATTCAGCATCTTGTTAACCAGTTAACGTGACTATTCAGCATCTTGTTATCCAGTTAACTTGACTATTCAGCATCTTGTTATCCAGTTAACGTGACTATTCGGCGTCTTGTTATCCAGTTAACTTGACTATTCAGCATCTTGTTATCCAGTTGACGTGACTATTCAGCATCTTGTTATCCAGTTAACTTGACTATTCAGCATCTTGTTAACCAGTTAACGTGACTATTCAGCATCTTGTTATCCAGTTAACTTGACTATTCAGCATCTTGTTATCCACTTGACGTGACTATTCAGCATCTTGTTAAGCAGTTGATGTGACTATTCAGCATTTTGTTAACCAGTTAACTTGACTATTCAGCATCTTGTTATCCAGTGGACGTGACTATTCAGCATCTTGTTAACCAGTTAGCTTGACTATTCAGCATCTTGTTAACCCGTTAGCTTGACTATTCAGCATCGTGTTAACCAGTTGACGTGACTATTCAGCATCTTGTTATCCAGTTGACGTGACTATTCAGCATCTTGTTATCCAGTTAACGTGACTATTCAGCATC
>JAODOY010060650.1:0-17354 GCA_025399855.1 Forbesichthys papilliferus
GGACTGGCGGCTTTGTAGGCAGAATAAGAGATGAGGGGGGGGTGTAGGGATACGAAAGCAGCGCGCCGGGTGAAATTCAAGGCCAAAGCACTCATGGTTCCCTCCTCTGCCAGCCTCCCACCTCAGGCAGAGCACATTACCTCCCCTCCTGGATATAATCACACTCTATAGGAGAGAGAGAGAGAGAGAGAGAGAGAGAGAGAGGGGCTAGGCTCTGCCTGATGGGAGAGAGGCGTATGGCTTGGCCCTTTATGCATGTGTGTGTGTGTATTTATGCACAGTACTGGTGGGGGTTCAATGCACTGGGAATCCCACCTATAGCCCACATGTCTCTTCCCTCCCTAACAGTGTTTCTCCAGCTTCATTTTGTTAGCACCTCTTTTCGTACCATGAGTTGAAGAAGACGCTGGGGCCATTGCGATACGCCCTGCCCTGCCAGCTAAGACCACCCCTTTGCCCAAACGCCCACAAACAACCCCGATCTCCTTCAGCGTGGCATAGGGAGGACATTTTAACAGCAGCTCCTAAACACACACACACACACACGCACACACACCTGCGCACACACACACATGCACACACACAGGTAAGTAAATCTCATCTGGGTGGAGTAAATAACTGGTTCATTCTTTGGCAGACACGTGCGCACATTAACAATGGAATATTAAAAAATATAATAGACGCTGGCCGTGCGCTCACAATTTTAAGACGGGAGGAAGATGATGTGGTGGAGGAGGAGGAGGAGGAGGAGAGAGGTGGATGATCGGCAATTGAGTGGAGTTATTGGAGAGCAACAGCGCATGCACCGGCTTTAGAAAGATGCCTCCCCGCCTCCCCCTCCTCCCCCCTGCCAGGGCTGTGAATATGCTGTCTGGGAGGAAGGAGATTAACTAAGGCAGCTCAGTGACATCATGGCTGCTGATGCTCATGAGCAGTATCCATCACCGGCCTGCGAGGAGCGATGCGAGAGGCAGGACGAAAGGGGAATGATGTATCAGAAGGAAATATTGTGTGTGTGTGTGTGTGTGTGTGTGTGTGTGAATGACAGGCAGTAGCAGGATGTCATTAGAATTGTCAGGGTAGTGTGTGTGTGTGTGTGTTAGTGTCAGCACCATAGTGAACAACCAAAGCATGCGTTTGTATCCGATATAGTTTCTTACTGTAGTATCTTAATTGGGGGAGTACTCCGTATGAGGGCTCTGATTTGCAACTGTTTCTCTCAGGGTCGTCGGGAGCGAGGGGGCGGGGGTTGTCGGGGTCAACGCAGAGGAAATGAGGGGAATCAATGCAGCGCACGAGGCCCGGAGAATCTACAGAGGTGCTAATCTACGGGTGGAAATGAGAAACAGCCCCATGTGGGGCTATTATCATCACACACATGTACAAACTACCCAAATACCCTTAATCTAGTGAGGTAAAACCTGTATTGACCTAGTGTATTTGTGTGTGTGTGTATGACCCTGTCTGGAGTTTATGACTTGGTCTGCCTGGAGCAGTGACTGTGCTCCCTGAACCCCTCTCCACCTGTGGAGGGCAGGCTGGGCTAAATTTCCATCCTCATTGGGAAGGGGAGAGAGAGAGAGAGTGGGAGAACAGTGGTGGAGCTTGTGGGGGATGGGGGGTAGGGAATGGTAGATAGAAGGGGTTTTTTCTTACGACCTCCATTTTTTTCCTATCCTTTCCTCAGATAAAAGGGACCGTTTTCTGGCCTGTTTTTAAATGACTCACCAGAAAATACGGCTGCATTTTAAAAATTGCGGCACCATGCTCAATTCTCTCTCCACTCATCATAGTTTGTGATGCTAGGGTTTATTCTCACTGTGCATACACAATACAGTCAGACTGTTGTTTTATTGGACCTAAGCATATTTCCACGTCAGACTACAGCGTGGGACTAGCAGTGACTGGTGTGAAGCGCTTTTATTTTCACGGTAGTAAGTGCTGCCCTGCTTCTGCTATCGATCGCATGGGCAGCCAAATATCAGCTGTCGTGTTGCTCATGTCATTTCACACAACATGAGAGAGACAGAGAGAGAGAGAGAGAGAGAGAGAGAGAGAGATTTGAGTTTTAACAGCACTTTAATTAGACAACAGTAAATTCCATTTTATGGTTCAATCAAGTAAAAACATACTTTTTTTTTTTACATACAAAAAATGATCCAATCAGTATTGACCGTGAACAAATGTGTAGTCCTTTATAGTCGCACACTCTCTTGAACATCCCTAGTCTAGCATTAATCTACCCCTCACCATGCCTTTGGTCTCTTGATTGACATGTCTTGGTCTGTGTCAGTCTATATTTTGTGTTTTCTGCTAGTGTATATAGCCAGTTTATAGCCTGCCCAATCAAAAAGTTTAACTATTTACACTTTTTTTCTATCTCTTAGAATAACCAATACCAAAAATAAAAACACACTTGCTAAAAACTTCTTCAAATAAACCAAACAGAGAGGTCAATGTATAAAACAAATCACCAAGTCTACAACAATGCGCAAAACAATTCAATATTGTCTCTCTTTCCAAACAAAAGGGACAAGTACTCTGCACCACTGGATTAAGCACAGATATAATATATAGGCCATTACCTATTGCACTTTATTAGCTAGGCTATTACCTATTGCACTTTATTAGCTAGGCTATTACCTGTTTGACTATGTGGTAAAAATGACATTATGCTGCTTTTGTTCTATTTAGAATATTGTTTGCTTATAACTGACACATGTACTAAATGTAAGTCGCTTTGGATAAAAGCGTCTGCCAAATGCCGTAAATGTAAATGTAAATGTAAAATATAAAAGCATTGATAGCAATAATGCTGGGTAGTATGCTCCATTGTAAATCACCTACACGTTTGGTCAACGGTGGTTTATACAGCACTCTCCAAGCTGGCCTAAGATCCGGCTCTATGTTAAAATGAGCACTCCATGGTGTGTCGTTCTTTATCTTTTAGCTTTACCCGATTCAACATTATACCCGCCGCACTCACAGAGTCCTTTTTTATTGTTGTTAGCCCCCCGACAATCATTGCAATTGACTTTTGCTCACCTTCCGTTATGTTCAAACTGGCTATCATTTTTGGAAAAGGATCAGTGTCCATCCGACTTTTTAGGTCCTGTAGTGCAGTCTCTCAAAAGTTGTTTTTTCTCTTCTGACATCGCCTGCCTAAACTTTTCCAACATTTGGCCAACAATCTGCATTGATCGTATTTCCAGTGTTTGTGCTACTGATTCCACTTTGTCCCAGTCACTCCCTGCCAGTTCTGTCAGGTTCTTTACAGTCACCATTCTTGCTTTAATTAATCTGTCCTCCAGGCTCTGTTCATGGTGATATCCAGCCTTGATCCACACAGTATTGGCTCCTCTAGAAACTAATGTAGGGATACATTTTGTTCCATCCTGAAAGGTTTTAGCAGTGGCCATGCATCAATTATACTTGTATAATATGGGGGAATATTTACAGAAGACAACAAATTAAACTTTTAGAAAATTCCATCTAGTTTACTAATGTCTGTTTTCCGCTTTACTGCAATAGTTACATCATCAGCATATGCTGAGAGGTGAAAAAGTATACTTCTGCTAACTTTAAACCCTCAGATCTGATGCAGGCAAGCATTGGTTTTATGGATAATGTATACAACATACCTGATAAAGAGCAACCTTGTCTAATTCCATTTACAAACCTAAAAGGAGCACTTAAACCACGGCTGACCTTCAAAACACTTTCAATGTCACAATAGAACACCTTGATAATGGTGATGAACCCAAACGCTTTTAAAATATTCCATAAATACTAGGGATTGCACAATCCAGTTTTTTCAGTCCCGATACAGATACAGATACCGGCACTTTGGGTATCGGCCGATACCGAGTACCGATCCAATTCCAGTGTTAGATTAAGTTTTAAGATAAATTGCAAAGTAGATAGCCAATTTCTATTTTAGGACATAGATGCATTTTAGAAATCTGCTGCTGAAAGTGTGGCCTGGGTACGTTAGGCATGGCTGATGCTTGACAGTAGACCTATGCGTGTAAATTACTTTAATTGGATTAGCTCCATGGATCGGTTACAACTGTCCAATTGTCACCGTTACCGATCCAGCTATTTAAGTCAGTATCAGACCGATTTCCGATCTCAGTATCATATCGGTGCCATCCCTAATATGTACTGGTGATTCACCTGGTCAAACGCCATTTCTTGATCTATTGAAATAAGACCAAGCTTGTAACCCAATACTCTGGAGACATTTTGGACTCTGCCAGGTACACAGTAAGGCTGATCCGCATGTTTGGTTTGCCCGATCACTCCTTTCAGTCTATTAGTCTATTAGTCTATTAAGGTGTTCACTAAAGTGTTCTAATTAACACTTTAGTGAACACCCTTAGGTTTGCATACAGCAGACTGACTGGCATCCAGTTCTGTATGTCGCTCACCTGAGTGACATACAGAACCACACCTTTTTTGGCAGCAGGTTAAGGACCGCCCTCCTACAGTTGAGAACATCCCTTCAGAAAGGCTATCGTTCGACACAGCCAGAAGATCCTCCCCTACTGTGGTCCAAAAAGCCTTGTAAAAAATCAGCTGGAAGTCCATCAATGCCTGGGGCTTTGCCCTTTGCCATGCTTCAATGGATGCTTCAATTCTGCGTTTTCTTCTACAGACACCTGAGGAAGCCCCTGATAGAATTGTTGTGCAGCTGCTATATCCTCAGAGTATTCACAAGCATAGAGACCTGTGTAGAACTCTAACGCCCTCCATCTGATCTCAGATGCTTCTGTGAGTATCTTTCTCAGCACAAAGGCAATGAAGGAACCAACTCTGTCCGTTCTTTTTTTCTAAACTGAAAAAAAAATGCGATGGAGCATTAATTTCAGAGACATTTTGAAAATCCCACCATTGTCTTATTGATTAAAAATATGCATCCTGTAACTTCCATTTCTTCCAAAAGAAATGAAAGCACAGCCTAAAATTGGCATCCTTCAAAAGTACTGTTTTATTATCCCAATATGCACTTCTTGGTTTTTGCATTATTTATACCAACAACGCCTGTTATCATACTACGGTCAGATAAACCTACTAGAGTGATAACACGGGATTTGAAAATGTGCAGGTGATGTTTGAAACAATATAATCTGTCAAGTCTAGCCAAGGAGATATATGTATCCCTGGCATGCCTCCAAGTATGTTGTCTACTAACCCCATGCTGTTTTGCAACACTTATGCAACATGAGGTTCTCTACGATTCCTGTCTACATCACTGGAAGTACAGTTAAAATCTCCACCCATAAATACATAATCTGCATAATCAGACTATGTTGTTTTTTTTAAATGCATCGCTATGTACCATTTAACAACACCAATGTAACTTGTTCATATTTTGCAGTGACTTTAGCAAGTCTTCCCTCTACAATCTCTTCACTATCATACAATTGTGGGAAAAAATGTTTATCCTAAAGGATAGCCATTCCTGCACACAAGGACATTTTATGGCTTAACACTATAGACCCTTCCCACTCCCTCTGCCAATCAACTGCATTCGAACATTGCTATGAGTTTCCTGTAAAAATGCTTTAGCGATTTTCTTGACATTCAACAAATCATAGCATTCTCCATTTAGTAGCATCCATTCCCCCATTAATATTCAAAGAATCAAAATGAAAAGATTGATAATAAAACATGGTAAAGCGTTCATCATATTTGTATTATTACTATATCCTATCCTAATTCTGTGATGCACTATTCCCATAGCAGTCAGATTGATTATGAACCTTTTGCTAATTTATCTTCAATCTGTAAATTACAGGTTCATAAACCACCCCGAACCCTCATCATTAATATTCAACAACAAGAAGAAACTATGAATCTGACCAAAGCTGTATCTATCCTCCACATTATGGGTATCTATTGTAGAATAATCTGATTACTCCCTGTCACTATCTGTTCCTGTTGAAACCTTTACCTCGCTATTTGCCTCTTCCTTCATTTTTTCCCCGTTATTATCAATGAGCGCTTTCACCACCTTTTTGGATGTTGAACACCCCCCCCCCCCCCACCCACCCCCTCCTCAGCCCTACTTTATTTTCTTTTACTAGCTGGTACTTTGAAGACAGCTTCTTACTCCATCATATTTTCCTCCTCCCCAACTAGGCCTACATTCTTCACTATTCCATCCAGAGAGAGAGAGAGAGAGGGAGAGAGCTCACAGGGCCTGGAAATCACCCCCCCCTTCCTCCCCAAATCAATCCATCTACAACCTTCCGCCCACCCCCCTCTCAACCCTCTCACCCCTCTCGCCCTGCGGGGCAGGGCTCTGCCTTCCATCTGCTGTCTGTCCCAGCAAGAAGTAACACCACCACCCCCTCCCCCCCTCCCACTCACATTTACAATTCAATTAAAGGCTACAAAACCTCCTCCTCTTCCTCCTCCTCCTCATCATCATCCTCCCCCTTTTCTTCTCCCCCTGCTGTGCCTGGATGAGCACAGAAGAAACCCCCCACCCGCTGCACCCCATGTAGAGAGGGCCATCATGACACACTCTTACTGTAGACTGTGGAGCCCACTGCTGATGCAAATGCATATTGACACACACACACACACACACACACACACACACACACACACACACACACACACCCACACACACGTATGTGCAAGAGATGAACACACATGCACACATACACACTGATAGTTTGTATTTGACATAGTCTATAGAAATTAGGGTTGCTGGGTCTACACCCAGGAACAATACAAGTGCAGTAAGTGGGTCACACTTTGCATTAGAATAACCTGTGTTCTGATGATGCAGCAGTTTGATGACAAGCTTACTCAAAATGTTTGTTCTCCCATCAGTGATAATGGCTAAAGCATCTTAAACAGTAAGCGGGAGCAGAAACAGTATGGCATACAGTTAAACATAACATAAACCTGCCCTGCATAGCACTAAGTAATAAGGGGTCCATCCATACAGAAGAGATGCATTCTCCTGTCAAAACCGTTTATCACCTGTTTACAATTAGCACAGCGTCCCTCTAAACAGCTCTCTCTCCATTTCCCTCTCTCTCTCTCTCTCTCTCTCCCTCTCTCTCCCTTCACCTCTCTCCACCTCTCTTACTCTCTGTATTATATAATCTATGGGAAAAGGCATTATGAATGCTGGGGAGTCTAAATTAAGTCGCTCATGAATTTCTCTCTGCTGTAATGTGAAAGCAATATCCACAGGCAGGCAACTGCAACTCCTCTTGTTCCTCCTCTCAGAGAGAGAGAGAGAGAGAGAGAGAGAGAGAGAGAGAGAGAGAGAGAGAGAGAGGGAAGGAGGGCAAAAAAATGTGAATCTTTAATATTTAATTATGGCAGTGCCAACATGCAACTTTTATCACATTCTTGTGTCATTTACATCTTGAGCGAGCCCAGAAGATACACACAGACAGAGAGGGGGGGGGGGGTTGTGGGAGTATGTCAAGGCCTATATGGGGTACGAGACAGAAGGTAGGAAGGGAGAGGAATACTTTGTCAGCAGGGAGCCCAGAGAAAGAGAGAGAGAGAGAGAGAGAGAGAGAGAGAGAGAGAGAGAGAGAGAGAGAAACCCCACAAAGCGAGGACAGGCCGCTGAGAAATAGGGGCGTGGCCTGTCTATGTGACACACGTCAACCTCCCGATCCCTCTCCTTTTATTGAGAGCCGGTTGTCAGTGCATCGGTGCGCTTTCACATTTGTCCCGCCAATCCCAGAAGGCCTTGCCTGCATGTGCGACCTTCCCCCCCCCATCACACACACACACATGCACGCACTCCCCCCAACCAACTGCCCGTCTGTCTGGTGCGGTGTGGCAGACCGCGTTAATGGCTGCTAATGTGTGTAATTACCAGCCCAACAGCCTCTCGGAGCCATCGGAGGAGCGGGCCAGCGGCGCTCTAGTTCCCTTGTTCCTCCCCCATCGCCCTGAATGGAGGCGGGCCGCGGGCCGTGTCGCACCACCCTCACGCCACCGACTGTCATTAGGAAGGCCGCCGAGACCAGACGAGACGAAGAAGAAGAAGTGGCGGGAAAACTGTCATTATCCTGAGAATGCACGTCAGAGTGATTGTGACGTGGCTTTAATTTGTACTGCATGGACTTCTGGGAAAATGAGGCCATCTGGAATCTTGATTACTCCTTCTGCGCTGATGTATTCTGCTCTGATTTAACAGATCACACCCACCCACATAGTTCTACTTTGACACAGCCTGCAAAATGAGAGCAAATGAGCGACCTTTCAAATATACACTCCTGCATTACGCCCTCCGATTGCTAGCTTCTTCTACTTCTACTTCTTCGTCTTCGGCTGAGCGCTCGCTGGCCACCAGCGCATGGCCGGGGATGCGGAGCAGAGCTTAGTGTGAGTCTAAGGAGAGCTTTCAGGAGAGCAGTAGAAACAAACGCCAGCCAGCCGCTCAGGTGTGGGTGAGGCGTGCGCACTCAAAGAGTGAACCCACAGACCGGCTTCCACCACAGCAGATTCAAATTGAGGAGTACCCCTTTAATGAAAACCTTTTACGAAAACAACATTTCCAAAGCGAGGGTTTTTGAACTTCTCTAAAATGTTAATGCCCCGCGCACACAAACAGCGGTGTATTCCCTGGTCCTCCACCTGTGTAAACTCATAAAGCGTGTGCGTAAACCTCAGGGCTTTGGAACAGCATTCCGCCGTTTTTTTCCTAGTGGCGTGGAGCCACCGGAGAGTGTCGGGCCAATCGAGGACGCGCAGGCTGAGATCCAGGAGCCCCTACACCGGTGGCGAGACTGCAGATGTGAGATTTATTAAGGCACACAGGAACCTCCGTGTTTTACCACCGTGCCTCTGCTAGCTTCTCCTCCCCTCAGGCTATATAGGAATTCAAATTGAATGAAGGGAGAGTGACAGAGAGAGAGAGAAGTGGGGAGAAACTCTCAGAAAGCTTGTAAACCACTGCATAGTGGGTGTGATTTGGATGGGGGGGTCTCTGCCTTTAAACGAGGTGCACTGCCCAATGTTCCACACACTCTTCTCTCCCGGCACTCTCCCGACTTTTAGGAATAACCACTCCACTGTGATTCTAGCAATATCTGCAGGCTGACATCCCACGGTCGGTCAGTGAGTCTACCAGTGTGAATAATCTTCCTGCTTTCATTTCAACAAATTTCATGGGTCTCTTTAGAGAATAAATTCAAGCCATTATATTGCTGGGAAAATGTAATGCTGAAACCCAGGAGAACATGAAGGGTTGCCTCTCTTGACAGGGGCTTCTGTCTAGCATGTCAATATGGTCCAGCAGTGTGGGACACAGCAGTGTCCCACACGCAATTAGCTGTTTCGGACAAACTTAAACGACTCCATATTGTGCTTTCGAATGGATTTGTGGGCTGTAGATCTTGGGCAGTATTCTGTGAGTCAAGAATAAGTGTGCTGATCCGGTGGTTAGTGATCCTAAATCAGGTCTCTGGGTGCCTTGATTAGACTCTTGACTGTTTCCTTACGCCGTAAATTCTCAGAGCCTGCTTACTCCTTAGATCAGTTTAAAGCTGTGTAGCCCCAGACATTTTGTAGGAGGAGGGCAGGGATTTGTAGTATGATGGAAAAGCTAGTCTATTCGCCCTGGCACAACATGGCACTGCAACAGTCTGAAAGGGCCTTATGTTGAGACTTCATCTGTGATGAATGTGAGCAACCAAGCCAGGTTGTTCGTTGTTTGGAGAGGGACCACCGACGATCTCTTCTCGCTCACTGCGCTCTGCGAGGTTAGCCTGCAATAAGGCCCAAGTGCTTTTAAAGTCAGTTGATCCAAACTCTAGATAAAGGCTAGAACAACTTTAAAAAAGCAAGCTTTTCAGACTGTCTGAACTGTGAGTTCAAACTTCTGCTTACTCCGATTTAATAACTAGCTTGATTAACCAATGATAACACAATTACTCCATTTTAGCAGTGTACCACACAGTACAAATCAAGTAAAAATATATACACAAAATATATTTTGTGTGGAATGTACACACACTCCACTTAAAACTCTCAATGTATATAGCACTTATGAACAAACTGTATTTCAATCCCCTCCTCCAGATTAGCGCATGTTTTGAGAAAGGACCCATGCACGGCAGGCGAACTCAGGGCTCCGGGCGACGTCTGAAAACGATGTCTGTTCTCCATTCTGAGCCTTAATGCATCTGGCACACCAAGCAGCATGTCACTGCAGCTTTAACTTAGCAGCCTACTGCTCTCCACAAAGGACTGGGGAAGAATGTTGGGTGAGACAGAGAGAGATTGAAAAAGCTGTGAGGATGAATCAGTCGAAATATATTGACTCACAAACTCAAAATCCCACATTTTAACTGAAATATCAACAGTGGGTATATATAAACAAAACAAGAACACACATTAGGTTTCTGCTTGCTTACGTGGATTTGCAGTGAATGCATTCTTCGGGTTGGGGTTTAACAGTAAAGTGCATGTTGTAAAAGCAGAACCCGCTTAGGGAAGCAACAGTCGAGCCTCATTAATTCCTGTCGGCATCCTTGACTTTTATTTTCTCCTTTCCAATGTTTATGCTATCATCTGTATACCTTCCAACCGATGGGTCAATAGATCAATACATAACAAATGACACTGTGGGTGTTAATGACAAACCGGGATTAGGACGGATAAAGCATCCGGAAGAGCCATCGATTAGCGGCAAGGTGCTATCGTAACACACAGCAAAGACAAACTGCAGGACCCCACCCCTCCTGCTTTCCTGACACACACACACACACACACACAGGTGGAATGTACCTTCCCCAGGGGTGGTGCTACATCAAGGGGCCAAACACACAGCCTATCCCCTCTCTAACAAATGTTCCAGAACAAGCCTTTCATCCGCCTCGAGATCATCCTCTCAGGAGCGCCCGGAAGAGATTTGCCTCGGTGCCAAGATGAGAGACCTGGCTAATGCTGAAATGTCAAAGCACCTTAATTAACACGGAGTCGGTGGGGTGGGGGAGGGAGGGGGCGATAAACGTGATCAAGGTTCCCCTTGAGGAGCGGGACTGCAAACGTCCCTCCCCCCCAACCCCCCCTCCCCCCTTCCTCCACCCCGATCCTCATCACCTTCCTCCTTCCGATCGATGGCGATGGATTTCCTGCTTTGCACACACCTGAATGCTGTCAAAGGCGTGTTGCTGGTGGTGGATGTACATTTGGTTGCCTGTTCTCCTCTCTTCCCCCTGCCTCGCCATACCATCTTACCTACTTAGTCTATATTTGCCCTCCGCGGTACATGGAAACCTCAGCAGGCTGCGGCGCTTGCTAGGACACAAGGTTCTGTTTGCGGAGGTCTCGGTTTTAGCTCCCCGCTCTTCCTGTCCTTCCATTGAAAGGCTCCTTTGAAACCGAGGCCTTGGATGAAGCCTTAGAAGGTTTCTCTCCCGCGTATATACACTCTTAAACGTTACACTCTACACACACACACACTCAGATTACTCAGCATAAGGCTTTTATGCTTGACCCGCTTTTTAACTTTCTGATCTGGATTAGTTGGTTGTGTGTGTGTGTGTGTGTGTGTGCGCGTGGGGTAGGGGGGGAGGTCTGCTCGGGCTGAGGGCCTTACAGGTAGTGTGTGCCAATCCCATTCGCTGTCTGACTGGAAACGGACCGCTGCCTCTAGCAGTATACTGCAGCATCACAGGGGAAATGAGTTCAAGCGGTGGAGAAGGAGAGGCAGAGAGACGCCGCAAACATCCCCACTTGGCTGCCTTGGGAGCCCCGAGAGCACCTTGGTTCCCGATGGTCCGCGAGTGACTCGTTGTTAAAGGGAGTGCCGACATAGCGGAGTGCCACCTCGTCTGGGAGACGAGATACTGTAGAGACAGGAACAACGCTGGTGTGGTGGAGGGGAGGGGGCTCAGTGATACATCCATATACATCCTCCTCAGTTTCATTTGCTCATATGGACCCCACGCTCGCGTCGCCCCCATGCAGGCTTGTTTACCTGGCAAGCCGAGTGTGACTAAAAGAGAATTCCCACAGCCTGAGGTGGGATTGGAGTTTGGGTTAGTGGAGGAGGGGTGGGTGGGGTGGCACTAGAGAGAAAGAGCAAGAGAAGCGGGGGGGGGGGGCAGCATTACTCAGAGCTGTAAGCCGTAACCCTCTCTCTCTCTCCTCTCTCTCTCTCCCAGCCCCCCACGGCTTAATTATCATGTGCAACCTAGTGGAGATGAAATAACGGAGGCTCTCGCACCAACACCCGCTTGGGGAGGACAGGAGGACTCGCTTTGTGCACGTGCGCACGCACACGCACATGCACACACACACACACACACACACATGTATGCGCGCACACAAATAGGAGGTGAGAGACAACATGGTCTGCTTTTAATCGAAGCTAATCGGCAAGGAAAATAAACACACTGGCATAGCAGACCTCTATCTGCGGCCTGAGACGCCCAGATAAGGAGGGAACAGGCCTCACAGACATGTGTTCTCCCCTTAAGAACACCGCCCGCTCCTCCTCGCTCCAGTTAAGCTTTAATATGGAGGTCTTAGACGGAAGTGTCTGCGAGGTGAAAAGGTGAAATTATGGGATGGATTTTCTTTTTTCCCGAGGCGCATCAATCATCCAGGACTCTGGTTCATGTGCCGCAGGGCGCAAGGTGGTCGAATCGGTCCCTTCTTTAGAGAGCCTTGCAAGCTTACGAGGGGTATTTGCGACAAGGTGTTTTTTCAAACAGTCTGAAAGTCATCTTTCAAAGTTGCCACAAAGCTTCGCATGAATCTTTAATTAGCAAAAGAAAGACACAGGAAGGGTGATGCTTTGTGTTTCTCATAGCAAAATGTCTGCCACTTCACCGCAGTCCTTGATCAACTCAAAGAAAACAACAACAGCTCTCCCCCGCTGCCTCTGCTGCCTGTCTAGTCCACTTGAAGATCTGGAGAGTGAAAAATGTGCAAAGAGCAATGGGTAAAGCAAACAATACTTTCATTCAAATCTACCAAAGCACATGACTTTTTTTGGGATGGGGGGGGGGAGATGAGAAGTATCACATCTAGTGCAAAAAGAGCTACAGAAACACTGCAAAAACTATACCTAAATTAGTGTGATCATCTTGTTTTTAGATTTAAAACCTAGTTGGCCTTATCTACTTACTTAATTTAAGTACATGTGCACTAACTTTAAGAACTATTATCAAGTGAATGTCACTTACTGCACTGGAAGCCAGGTGTGCTTGTTCTAAGCATTATTCATCTTATAACTAATATATTTGTACTTGTATTTGATCGGGCATTTTTTGCAGTGAAGGTTCTAGAAAAGTGTGACATAGAGACGGAGACGCAGGGAGTGACTAAAAGAGAACGTAAACGGTTTGGCGTATCAGTCATGGGGGCAATTGTGCTAGCAGTGGCGGGGTAATGAATCCAATTTCCTTGCCAGTGCCAGTGTCATTTAGACGCCATGGAATGCAGATTCATGAGCCACCGAGTTAAAAGATTTTTGAACCTATAGACACATTAAAAAGCATTTTGAAGCAGACATTCATATTGTCAATGCCTTTATTGAAGTTTTCTACTCTGATATGGATAAATGCTACAGAATATATTAGCTCATGCTAATCTGCCCCTAGTATCCTTCCCGTTTGTGTAGCTAACACAATTTTAGTAGTGTGCGAGGAAAGTAGCAGACTTACTGTGGAAATGTTATGTTCTCATTATTTGTCCATATTGGACAGAGTATATTACATTTCATGGAGGTTGACGCCCAGTTGAACTCCATCTCACCTGCAAGTTTCCTTGAGCATGATGCCTAACCCCTAGCTGCTATTTGTCTCTTTGGATAAAAGCATGCATACTTGCATTTTTAATGTTCAGTGTTCTGTATGAAATATGAAGCATTGAGGTGACTATTTTGTTTTATTACACATAGTGTCATTAAGTCACTGGACAAATTTCAGAAAATCTACAACATTCTTTCTCTAAACCTTAAATATGTTTTATTACACAGAAAATCTACAACATTCTTTCTCTAAACCTTAAATATGTTTTATTACACAGAAAATCTACATTCTTTCTCTAAACCGTAAATGTTTTTCTTACACAAATCCTTGATAGTTGAAAAGAACCACATTTACACAACCAGATTCACACAAACTCACACTCACACAAATGTGCCCGCATTTGGTACATTCCCAGACAGGTGTGAAGCTAATTTGCGGGGATCACCGCACTGACCCTAAGTCAGATAAGGTGCCTGGCAAAGACCACGTCCTCCATTTGCTCTTGTTTTTGTAGCAGCAAGACAGAGGCGGTCACCAACACCAACCAGTTTTAAGGACAGCGGGAAGCTAAAAGGTGACGGCAATGCTTGGCTGAACTTCAGGCCTGATCAAAAGGAATGCGACCGGGGTTTGGATAGGCAGCGGAGCTTATCGGCCCAGCTGAGCTTTGGAGGAGAAGATCCCAGGCACCCAGCAGATAGCTCCAGGTAAAAATCAGGCTTTTTCCTCCCCCCCCCCAGGAATGTAGCAAAGGCTTGTCTGTTTCTCTCTCTCTTGCTTGTGCTATATACGGTTTTGTCAGTAACCTCAGCTTTAACTGTGCTCCTGGAGAAGTGAGGCGATTCAAATTACTTATAAGGAAGTTAGAGTTTGAGCACTAACATGGAATGCTGATCTGTGTGTGTGTGTGTGCGTGCCTGCGTGAGTGCGTGCGTGCGCGTGCGTTTGTGTGTACTAGCTGCTGCTGTATCATTCATGCTTTTAATTGCTAGTAATTAACTTGGGTCCAATTAGCAAGAGAGATAATCAATAGATGTTGATCAACACACAGGTGCATTAGGAAGGGGGCTGTGATTAGGGCCTTCTGCTCAAACAGAGGAAAGTCTGTTTACTTTACCCCGGTATGTTGTCGGGTTTTTTTTCCACGTCGTTATTTCGTCCGGCTGGTTGTATAAAATTCTCTCTATCGCACTGGTCTGGTAGTTATTAGTTATTTATCAGACACTTTTATCCAAAGTGAATTACACTTTGCTCTATGCAGGTAGGGTTGGGGATCAAGGATCAAACATCCTTGATTACAGGTATAGGCAGACAATATACCCTTTGTACCTTTATATCTTTTACCCATTAGCAATGCGCCTTTTAGCTCACACCCTAACCCATCTTGGGCCTATAAAGGTCAGGATTCAATCCTGCAGTGTGTGTTCTCAAGGTAAGCAGTCTAACTAACCGAGCAATAAGGCTCTCTCTCTCTCTCTCTCTCTCTCTCTCTCTCTCTCTCTCTCTCTCTCTCACTCGCGCCCTCAGACCCGCTCCGCCATCTTGCTCTCCTCCAGAGAATGTTTACTCCACACCTCCATGCAATTATCTGCTGACTGCAGATTGAACAGGTACCGGGCTGACAGCGCGGGGCACATCCGCTTGTGCGCCGAAGCGCCTCCGTCGGTAAGACTAGCGCGCGGCGCAACGTGGGGAAAGGGATTGGAGGATAAATTGAAAAGGATGTAGGAGAGATGGAGCTACGGGAGGAGGGGAGAAGGGAAATGTAGCTGAGTCTGCGCTTTTCTGGTGCAAGTGGGAAAATAAATGAGGGATGAGGGAAGCTAAACGTGAAGATGGAGCGAGAGAGAGAGAGAGAGAGAGAGAGAGAGAAAAGGGAAAATCGGTAGATGTTCTTTTCTGCAAGGCCCGCTAACCACACGGTGTTCCTCTCCTCCAGGAGCTGTGATCAATATTGACGTTGTCATTAAGTAGCTCTGTGGTAATGAGGCCCCCGACGGGGTTCCATGGAGGTTCATGAGGCCGGCCTAACCGTGCCTCACACAGGCTACGCACAGACCACCGAGTACCCCTTTATCCACCGAGCACGGCATCCTGTTTGGAGGCCCGGAAAAGTTGCTGCTCTTTCCTCTTTCTTTTTTTAATAACAAAGATCAGAGGAGCGCTCGTCTCTTCTCGGCTGTAATTACAGTTTTGAGGCTCCGTGCTGTGGCAGCCGCGTACACACAAAACGCACACCAAAGCTGTCAAAGTCGTCTGGAATGTGCCTACCAGCCAGAGAGCAGGGTTCGGGAAGAAAGAAACTGCACCGTCACCAACTGTGGAAGGGGTGGGGGGTCACGGGAGGTTTTCTTCCACCAGCCCCTTGGCAGGGCCCTTCTCTAATGGCCATGCAAACACACATTTAGCTGTGACAAAGGGCGCAAAACCATCCATCACGTCTTATAGGAAGAAAGAAAGAAAAAAGAGGCAAAATGAAGAGAGAAGCAACACTCAGTCACTGTGCAGAGAGAGGACTTTATCTATTTGGAGGTTTTAAGCTGGCGAAGCAGATTTGTGGTGCATTACCAGCTGGTGACACAGGGCAGTGAATACTGTGTGTGTTTTTTATATGTGCGCGCGCGCGTGGTTGAGCTCCAGTTCCCTTCAGTGTTTTTGGCCTGCTCTTGTCTCCGTCTGTCTGGGTAAACACCCATGGCCAGCGAGCCAGCGGCTGTGGCAACCGTCACTATCAAAGGCTGCGTTTACCATGCCATGTGACGCCGTAATGACAGGCACAAACTCGCCTTTCCGGGCCGTGTCACGGACGTATCACAGCCATGCAGAGCAGCCATGCATATACATGTGCTGTTGTACACGACAGAACCAATAAATATAGAATTATAGAGCATTTTGGATGATACACCATAACCACGGAGCCTGTGTCTGAATCTGTATACAAGTCATTAATCATTGAGTTAATAAAGAGTTCCTTTAGATACAAAAGAGAAGCTGTTGCATGTCTGGGCGATGCAAACAGTATAAATATCCTTACAGACTGATATTTTAATCCGCCATACTTCAAGTATTTTGCAAACTGCAGCGTCCAAGTTTGTGTCTTGCGAAATGGGAGATATTTGCTAAATGGGAGAGCAGAACAAGGTCTTGTTTTAGTGATATAATGAGGAGATGAAATATCTTTAAAGTGTCTGGAACTTCTCCAAACGCATCTACTGTTCTCCAACAACAGAGGTATTCCCCCCCAACCCCCTTCCCCCACCCTTCCCCTTCCCCACACACACACTGCAGATCTCTTAACAGATGCACACTTTATGTAGGGGATGGTAGTGTGGGGAAGGGGGAATGGGAGTGGAGGTGTTTCTTCCACAAAGTGACAACTCCACAACAAGACAAATGGATCAAATGCTGTGTTTACCGCTTGCCTGTATTGCCTCTGAGGAAGAAGAGGAAACAAAGTCCTCGCTCATTAACACAGGCCACTTGCTAATGTGTCTCTCTGGCAGACACTTAACTCAGCCAGTCCTGACAGATCCAGCGTCTCCCCACATTATATATATATATATATATATATATATATATATATATATATATATATATATATAT
>JAODOY010060661.1:0-17353 GCA_025399855.1 Forbesichthys papilliferus
ACACATACATATATATACACACATATACATACATACACATACATATATATACACATATATATATATATACATACATATATATACATACATATATATATATATACATATATATATATATACACACATGTCACTATCACTCAGTGGGTCCCAATCCCCAATGAACCCCATTCCCCTGACACCTTGCATTGAGTAATTTCTAAATGTTATCAATACACGTGTTTTTCTCCTATGCCAACTCTTCCCCCTCTCTTGTAGGACGTTTACACCTCTAGAGAATCAGTCATTATATGTTTGCGAGATCTAGCCCTGCATTCTCAGCATGATTGGAATCTAAAGTATTTGCGCAAACCTTTTTCACTGCCCGCTACCCTGCAGCTTGGTCCTAGGTTTTTTTTTCCAATTGGGTTTCCATGGCAACCCCAGTCATTGAGTAGAGCCACTACCATCATAGGCTGATGTTATATGTAAGCTTTGTATGTATAACTGTGCCTTATACTGTATTTGTAATAATTTTGAACACATTAACTTAAACACTTAAACACATTTACAATGTCTGATTGGTTGAAAGTAGTCAGACATCTGAATGTATTTTTATTCTTATGTCCTTTCAGTGACCTGGGGCCTCATGTATCAACATTGCATACGCACGAAAAGGTTGTATACTCTGGTTGTCATGCACAAAGTGTGATGTATCAAAATTAATGTGACTTGATAATGTGCGGAGCGCACCGCAAATCTCAAGGTGCCGTGAGAAAATGCAGAGCGCACCGCAAAGTCAAGACTGGCCCTGTCCCCTCCAGTTACTATAATGCAACATGGCGTTGTCAATTAAAAAAACTAATCCGATGACCACAATCATGTAGCATAATGCAGTTTAATATTTAACATCAGAAAAGCCAAAACCCAAACGTTAAATGCTATAAACTGTATATTCATGTAAGCAACATAATAATGTCTGTGTGTCAAATGAATTAAAAATCAACTTTAAAAAACTATATACATGACAGATTCCGTCCCCATCGGGACGCAAACCCTGCTCCCGCGGATTACAAAATGTTGGCTTTAGCAAGGAGCCCAAGAGGTCTCTAATTCATTATCGCGTTCTTGAGGTGTCAGCAAGCTACTGCACAACGTTAACTGGCTGGCCATTGCTACATAGGCCTATAGTCACCCTCTCTATATCGCCATTGTGCGCATCCCGGCTTACTTCCCACAGATTAAATATTTTACTCATTGTGAAGACGATCGCCATGTGCTGCAATTGTCTCTGTTTAAGAATGCTGTTGCTGAGACTTACAGATATCAATGCCACACATGAGGCAATTACGCACTGATCCATGCACCGGCATCCACATCCACTGCACATATTCTTAAACCGAGAAAATTGCAGCGCATGGCTATCTTCTTGCACAGTGAGAAAAATATTTAATCTGTGGGAAGTAAAATGGGGTGCACACAATGGCGATATGGAGATGGTGATTACTCTAGAGAGCAATAGAGATTCCTTGCATTTAACTGCCCCAAACAATATTATTTTTGCATCCTTTTCAAAACAAACACATTATGACAAATTTACCCATTAATAGACCGGTGAACTGCAAATGTAAGAAAATAATATATTTTTATTTACAGTATATCATATTTTTATATTTGATATATTAATGTTTTTGATTGTGGCTTTGTTATGTGTTTCATTGAGGGGGTGGGGGGGGTGTTTTCTTCACGTATAAATAAGTTGTACATTCTTCTGAAACTAAATAATCTCATACATGAGGCACATTTAACATAGCAGAGAATGATAATTGGTGGATGCACAAGCCATTATCATTGTTGGTATAATACTGTTGCTGTACCAACAAAGAGGGGCGTGTAAATTAAAAATCATTGGGTGTTTGTTACTCTCTTAACCACTCAGGAAACGTGGACGTCAATAACAGCAGGCGAGGGAAGACATAAACAGATTATAAATCCATCAGATGTCTGCTATCTGACCTGACCTGACCATGCTGTGTGTACGGATCTGCCCCAGGTTGCTGGCCTTAGTAGTCTTTTGGCCTCGCTTCACATTGCTGCTGGCACTACTGATCCCAGGTGCCTCGCCCAGCTTCACCAGATTGCCCCCTGCTGCAAAACGTGACATCATAATAGATGGAGACTTGGTGATTGGAGGATTGTTTCCAGTGCATGAGAAAGGCAATGGGACCCAAGACTGTGGGAAGATTAATGAGGAAAGAGGCATCCAGAGACTTGAGGCCATGCTCCTGGCGATAGATGAGATCAATTCCAGTGATCGTATCCTGCCTGGACTCCAACTGGGGGCCCACATCTTGGACACCTGCTCTAAGGACACATATGCTTTGGAGCAGTCGCTTGAATTTGTCAGGGCATCACTCACCAAGGCACATGAGCCAGGCTTCATATGCCCAGATGGCTCAAATCCCATCCAACATGACGTTCCCCTGGCCATCTCTGGGGTGATTGGTGGATCCTACAGTGATGTTTCCATTCAGGTACATTAACATGTTTTATGCACTTAATACAGTCAGAAACTATAGTTTAGCTGACTGAAGCGTACCTTTTGTTTATTGACTATTTAGATAGAGATTAAGCATCTTCATGATTTTTGGAAAAATCCATAGTCCATAAATGGGTCAAATTTTGTTGCAGCCAGGTATAAAATACAACCTTCGTAATAAATATATATATAAAATGTTTTATTTTCTGTTTTTAACATGGAATACAACATGAAGAAAACATACCAGACACAAAGACAATACACATATGATCATGGCGTAAGGAGTCAGGAGTTCAGACTATATTGCTGTACATTGTTATGTATGGCTGCGTACAGTAGCTTCACTGAGACTAAACACTAAAAACTGGTTCCTACCATATAACCAGTAACCACACATACACGTATAATATAAACGCCTGCTGGCGAGATCGTAGTCGCAGCCTCTTCCGTCCATTAGTACTACTTCACATAAGCAACTCTGTGCTGAACGTCTGATAGCTCCACAGAACTTTCCAGAAGTGTCAATTTTCATTAGCTATTAGCATTGTCACTCAAGTATGTATCTGAAACTTCAATGTTATGTAGAGCAGTGCGTTTTTAACTAATTTAAAATGCTTTATTTATTTTAAGCAGTAAGCCTACTTAATGTTACACATTTACAAGACCTGCAAACAGACAACAGTCCTCTCGTTTAGTTTTCCAGCAAATTCGTCACCAACTTCGTCATTGTGTTGCATAGTTGGTTGTCGTGCATGTCAATCAAAATACATCTCCTGTCAAGTACGCAGATATTGATGCTTTTAAGGCCCATATATGCTTCTGGGGCAAAGCTATGCCGTCAGAATCAGATAAGGCGTAACCAACGCGTGAAGCCTGGTTTATACTTGATGAAACCTCAATGGCGCGAGGGACACGCTTCAAAATTGACGTCAAATTTGTGGCCGCGAGTCATGGTGTGTACCACTGATTTTTTTGTAACTGCTGCGTCTGGTGTGGGCAATATAATATAATGCCGATGGCTTGCAGAACAGCCGGAAAGAGTAGATCGGGACAGAGCAACGATTGCGAACATAAATATGTAAAATACGTAAATACATCAAATGTAAATATGTTAATGGACATTGCCTAGTTGCCATGCTTAACAGCTAAATAAAGCAGAATTAAAACAGAAAATAGCAATTTTCTGTGCAAATGTCGGAAACTTACTGTTGAAATATCACTTCACGTCTGTAGAACTATGTGCATTTTTCTTTAGAGGCTGGTAGATTATAAGAATATGCATTGGCATGCTTAGCCTAATTGCTAAAGCAGAATTAAAACTAAAGAAAATATAGATAGGAAACCTCCCGTTCTAAAATTGTCATGTCTGTATGTCATGTCTGTATGTATGCACTACAGGGGAGGTTTATTGAAATAGTAAACATTGTCCTACTTATCCAATCTGATTCCACTATAAAGACAAGAGAAATGGTTCTTATTTAGTAGTCTAACTTTTTGTTTACAAACTAGTGAACAGTGACAACAACAATGACATAGATGTAGGCTATCTATGTAGGATACACTTCAAACTAAGTTTTTCTTCAGCTGGTGAACCAAGCTGGCTGTTTCTCCTGAAAGCAACACAAAACATACATTCGGTGTTCCTTGAGAAATTATAAACTGTAACAGCGTTGTAGACTACACATTCTCAAAACAATAGAAAAGACAGGAGTTTGCAGAACTTCCTCAACAAAATTCCGAGCGATCAGGACAGAGCAACGATTGGAAACCACAGTTGTGAATATTTTCAGAATAGGTATTGCCTAGTTGCCATGCTTAACAGCTAAATACATAAGACATTTACGTCTGTGCACTTCTGAGGCTAGTTTCAGTATCTCACTTTAATCGTGGAAGCAGAATTAAAACAGAAAATATAGATGATTGGAAACCCGCCGTTCTAAAATTGTCATGTCATGTCACGTCTCTGGCTCCTGTATATATGTGCACTTCTCTAGAATAGCCTAGGCTATGGTAGAGGTTTATTAAAATGATGTAATAGTCTAATTATCCTACTATCTTATCCAGTCTGATTCGACTATAATGACAAGAAAAATGGTTATTTAGTAGACTTACTTTTTATTTACAAAGGGCGAACAGCAACGATATTATTATCATTTAGATATGTGTTAGTTTTATGTATATATGTATGTATGTAGGATACAATCTAACTTACGCTTATCTTCAGCAGGCGGGCGAACCGACAGAATATAGGACGTAAGTGCTGGCTCTTTCTCCGTGAAAGCAAACCCAAACATCCAGTGTTCCTGATAAGTAATAAACTGTAACAGAGTTGTAGACTACACATTCTCAAAACAATATAAAATACGAGAGTTTGCACAACTTCCTACTAATATTTGAATACAGTGCCACCTTTCGTTTTGGGAAATATCGCTACGACACAATTTCCAGGTCGCGTGGAATGTAGTGCTCGAGGCGGGCATGTCCCGTGTGCGCCCTAGGCAAAGGGTCACCCAACACAGCAAGTATGTTGAGGCCCATAGAGATTTGCTGGAAATAAATACGATATTGCACTCTTTCTGAAGTCAATCGAAGAGGAGTCTAGGCCGAAGATACGTCCCTTGGTCTAAAAAAATGTGGAAGATTAACCAATCAAATTAGGCTTGTGTCAGGTTGCTTATCAAACTGTGATTACTCAAGGTCTATCCAGAGGAAGCCACCATTCTGCGGCAGTCCTTTCACTTGAAGACAGTGAGCAGGCCTACACATGAGATTGACAACTTGCCTATTGACAACTTGCATTAAAATTTGTATGAAAAAACACTTTGGTTCTTTTTATCGATGAATCCGTAGGCAATGTGCAATTTTGGACACATTCATTCTTTACGATGTTTCAAAGGTAAAGTTTTGAATCAATTATGATACTTTGCTGCTAGTAGTTTCCTTGGCTAACTGAAAGATTGAATTGTGAATAATCTAGGTGGTAGTTTTTTTGCATGTCCATATTGACAAGTGTAATAACATTTACCGGATAGCAATCAGCATAGTATGCTATCTAAAGACTAGAGTATCTGAAGTGAACCTTGTGAACCTAACATAAGATTGCATTTAATTGTTTTAGGCTATTCATAATATAGTAGCCTATTTACTTCGCATGTTATGCATATGGGCGGTGGGCAGTTTGGCAGTGGCACTTGCAGGCGTTCTCTAACTACCCCCCCAGTGCATAGATTTTTTGTATTGTCTCACTTTGCTTCCTCAAAAATATTCCCCACACCACACTGCTGTCTCAGAATCTACATTTCCAGCCCGTTACACAAATATGCAAGAAACTGAATTCCAAGTCTTGGACAAAGACACAGTGTATCCGGAAAGTATTCACAGCGCTTAACTTTTTACATCCTTATTTCAAAATGGATAAAAATATATGTTTTCCTCAAAGTTCTACAACTGTGACATTTTGGCAAATGTATTAAAAAAATACATTAAATTAAGTTAAAAGTTAAATTAAATTCACAGCCATTGGTCAATATTTTGTTGACGCACCTTTGGCAGCAATTACAGCCTCAAGTCTTTTTGAGTATGATGCCACAACTACTTTTGGACAGTTTCTCCCATTCTTCTTTGCATGGCCTCTCAAGCTCCATCAGGTTGGATGGAGAGCGCCTGTGCAGAGCCATTTTCAGATCTCTCCAGAGATGTTCAATTGGGTTCAAGTCTGGGCTCTGGCTGGGCCACTCAAGTACATTTACAGAGTTGTGCCAAACCCACTCCTTTGTTATCTTGGCTGTGTGCTTAGGGCCATTGTTCTGTTGGAAGACCAACCTTCTCCCCAAGCTGAGGTCCAGAGCGCTCTGGAGCAGGTTTTGATCAAAGATGTGTCTACATTGCTGCATTAATCTTTTCCTTGACCCTGACTAGTCTACCAGTTCCTGCTTCTGAAAAACATCCCCACAGCATAATGCTGCCACCACAATGCTTTAGTGTAGGGATGGTATTGACCAGGTGATGAGCAGTGCCTGGTTTACTCCAGACATGATGCTTATCATTCAAGCCAAAGAATTCAATTTATGTTTCATTAGACCATTTTCTATGGTGTGTGGTGTGTGCCTTTCCAAATCATGTCCTATCAACTGAATTTGCTACAATGGACTCCAATCAAGTTGTAAAAACATCTCAAGGATTATAAGTGGAAACAGGATGTGCCTGAGATCCATTTTGATTGTCATGGCAGAGGCTGTGAATACTTATGTAAATGTGATTTTTTTGTTAGTTTTTTTAAAATATTTTGAATACATTTGCAAACATTTAAAAAAAACTATTTTCACTTTGTTATTATGGGGTATTGTGTGTAGAATTATGAGGAAGAAATGTATTTGAATCCATTTTGGAATAAGGCTAGGCTATTTTCAGTATTTCTCTTTTTCTTTTTTTAAGCTCAATCAGGTAGCCTACTTGCAGTGAATGGAATGCATGCTAAATGTAGCAAGGCAGAACAACCAGGAGCTCACTCATGTAGAGGGTGAAGTTTAAGGCATAGACAAACATTTATTTTAAGCAGATCTATTTATTACACAACGTTATGCTTATGTTTGGTTGTGTTTAGTTATATACATGTAATGATCGCTACTTTTGGCACTCTTGTTTTTTAAGCATTTGCTATAGGAAATGCTGACACTGGAAGCATGCTCAATGCAGTGTACATGAAAATTCCCCAGACATATTACGCTTCTACTAAAAGAAAAATGTAAAGATCTACAAATGTTCTTAATATAGTCAAGTCAAGTCAATTTTATTTATATATAGGATCATTTTAAATAATCCATGTCTGTTAAATTGGCAGTGTGTTTTTGCCATATAGGACTATATCCTAATGTGTAATCTGGCATAGTCACCAGTCGTCTGCGGATATTGTTACAATGGCAAATAAAATATTGCCTAGTAGCCTCAAAACCCATGTTGACAAATCGCTGCCACTATTAAGGAGTGCGTTAAAGAGGCCACTACTTTTAAACGTGATTGACTCTAGATAAGCAGGTCATCAGTTAAAGACACACCTTCAGGCGGGAAGCCCGTTTGTAATGGAAATTAAACGTTTAACCGCGCTGGCGTGCCGTGCCGTGCCGTGCCTGCTCCTGCAGTAGGAAAGGGTCAAAAAAGGATGCTATGGCATCAGATGCTAGAGCCCTTGAGCTTTAACAATTTTTGCTAAGGAAGCTTCTCTCTACACTGAGGAACCTGGTTTGTGTTTCAGGTTGGGATGGATTGGTTACACTTTTAAGAGCTCAAAGGGGAGGACACTGACATTAAGCATTTTAATTTACAACTTAAAAATTATTATTTTCTTAACATTTGCAAAGATAAGAAGTTAGAAATTGCAGATTTGCAAGCATTAAGGTTTAGGAATTCTAGATAAACATGCAATTGGCACTGCACAATTATGTGTGTAACACTAATGTCTGTAATAATGTTGTGTCTGGTTGGTAATCACAAAAAGGTCCCAGAGGAGGTAAACCACCATTCTCTTAATGAATGGACATTCTACACTTTCATTCCTGTATTTAAAGCGACTATATAATTTTCTGCTAATAGTTGTTGGACTAGAGCATCAGCATCTCAGACCAAAACAAATGCTTTGTGGACCACATACACAAACACACACATGCACTAACATGCATGTGCAGTCGGTCCGGCTATGAAAACAAAGGAGAGGAGCTGAGATTACAACACACGGAGGGAGTGTGATTTCACTCTCTGCTCAGGACACAATTACTCCTCTATATCTTAACATAGAAAATAGTTGTATAATATACATGTAATGTAATATATATATTTGATTAGTGTGTTTAGAGAATAATGTAGGCTATGTACATTTTCCATACAGTACCGCTGCCCTACATGTTTTAGATGTATCCCTGCTCCAACACAGCTGATACACCCTGGTTATGAATACTTACGCAAACATACCAAGATTCACTGAACTGAAGCTTAGTGCCTCCAGCATGCAGTGTTGCTTTGGCTCATTATCCACATGGGATAATGTTGTTTGATGCATTGGCATTCAAAGAAACATCCATTACTTTGTGTGGCTTAGTTAATGCATTCAAAGAAAACTGACCTTTTACACACATATGAAGAATTGCTACAGGCAAGGCATCTAAGCAAATTAGATTTGCGTGAGAGATCATTGCAAATAATTACTCTAGAGTGCAATGAAAAAATTGGTAGAACTTTAATTTTCATGCATAAATATGACCATTTAGTTTTAAGATACATTGCATATTTTTGAATCTAAATGTGTATGTGATGACATTGTGACAATGATGTTCATGAAATGATTTGTAGAATTAGATGTGAAATCTTGTCTAATCTATTTTCCCATAATGTTACTGTGCCATTTAAATTGAAAGGTAAGTTTGATATACAGCACTGCAATGTATGCTGCATTTCAGGCCATAGCTATAATTCTATTTGTAAAAATAGGTTGTGCCTTTTAAAGGTTTAACACGTCTTAAAAATCTCCGGAAGGTGTGGATTCTTTTTACTGTATTATCAAGTTTGTGTGTGTGTGCGTGCATGCGTGTGAAAAATATCAGAAAAAAAACAGACGTTCTAAGGCATTATTCCTGTTAGAAATGTTTGTTTTAATATAAATATGTGAAATATTCCATAGATATTTTTTTCTGATATATTTCTCACTAAATAAAAAAAAAGACCTTGTTAATATAGGTTCACATCACTTCCACTTGAATGTCATTGGTGGGTTTTACAGAAGAACTGCATACGTTCAGAATGTGTGAAAAGGACTGGTTGCTTCCTTATACATCTATAAAGACCACACTGTCACTTCATTCAAATGTGTATTATAGGGATTTCAATGCATACTTGTTTGGTCATCTGAGTCTATTTGTTAGTGTCCTTCAGTTCTTGGCAACTATACGCACTCAGTACTTGTTAGTTAGTGAGAAACCAGAGGGGTCTGGAGGGGTGGTTAGCTAACACAGCCTTTGTTTATCTCAGAAAGATGGTTGGTATGAATGAATGTATAGTGCTGGTGTGACTGGAAGACCTTGAGAACGTCAGGGAAACTACTGTTCCCATCTGTGGGGGGCAATCAGGCCAGTCTGTGGCTTGGCAAAGACCTTTCCACCAGGGTGGGAGACAAGATGGCAGCCTATTTGTCACTTAGGTAAAAATACCACATAATTTATGTGGAATAGCACATCATACAACAACTCTTTAGATAACGGTCTGATTTCAGTGACTGTTGCTTTAAATTTAACAAGTCTCTGCCCACCCTGCCTGTTAAAGGGATAGTCAAGGGAAATCAGTCATTTTAGTCTTAAAATGTCATTAAAGGCTGTAGAGGCTTAATATAAACACATACAATGAAAATCAACTTCCATTTGAATCGCAAAATATTCCCTATATTTATTTCACTTTCTGTCTGTCCTGCGATTTTCTGGGTACGTCATGCCGCTCCTGGACTCTAAAAGTAAAAAGTGTCACGATACACGGCCTCTTTGCGTTTGAGTTTGACTGCCTACTGCAGCTTGTGTAGTGCATTTTTACTAGCTGAAAGATACTCTCTGAACTAACCATTGTGACACAACTTGTATTATACATGGATATTTGGCAGTTTCTTCAGGTGCTTCTGTTTTCTGACTGTTCATACATATACCGTTTAACTGAGCCAATCACACCTGCTTAAAGATGTGCCATTGCAGCTAGCTAGACGAGTGAGTGTTAGAATGACCATTCGGCTGAAGAATGCAGTAACAAATAAAGGCCAGGGCAAGATGTACCAAAAAAAAAAGTATTACATCTATAAACCTCGATACCACCATGGCAGCATGATAGCAACACAGCCAGCCCCTCCCCAAACATTTCTGAACCCTCTATATACTGGGTCCCTGATTGGGATCTTCCATTAATAGGGGTTTAACCGTGCATCACCACATATTGTATATTAACAGACTAGTTGCCATTTCTTTAACAACACACACACACACACACACACACACTTTTAATAAATATCCCTTAACCCCAGAACTATTAACCCCCCTCCCCTATCCGACCACTTGGTCCCTCCCAGAACCTTTATCATGGTGTCCCATCTACTGCATGTGTAGTTTGCATCTCACATACAATGAAGCCACCCCGTATATAGAGGGTTCAGCCCTGTGGTCCGTTTCCAGGAAGAAGTGTCGTCCCAGCAGATAATATCTGAGGGTGTCAATGGCCTACTTCATCGCTAAGCACTCTTTTTCACTGTAGAGTACCTTGTTTCCCTATCATTTAGCTTGCGACTTAGAAACACTACTTGTCTCCTCTCCCCCTTCATCTCCTGCAACAGCACCGCCCCCAGGCCCACCCCAGAGGCATCTGTTTATAGGGTGAAAGGCTTACCAAAATTTGGACTGTGGAGAACAGAATGAGTGCAAATGGCATCTTTAAGGTCCATAAAGGCTCTGTCACCCTCCTCAGTCCATTGCACCTTGTTGGGAGCTGGGGCTTTGGTCAGGTCATTCAGCACTACTGCCCTTTCTGCAAAATGAGGAACCAACTTCCAGTACCACCCCACCAAGCCCAGGAAACCTTTCAGCTTCCTCTTGGTGGTAGGAAAAGGAAAAGAGTGGATGGCCTCCACCTTCCCCACTTGTGGCTTGATCTGTCCAAATCCAATAATGTAACCTAGGTACTCCACTTCCCTCTGGGCCACAACACACATGAGGGTTAATTGTAAGGCCTGCCTCCCTGATTCGCTGCAGGACCTGTTGCAGATGGAATTGGTGCTCCATCCAGGATTGACTGAAAACCAACACATCATCCAAATATGCAGCACAGCAATCAGAAACATCCCCCAGCACATGGTCCATCAGTCTTTGAAAGGTTGCTGGTGCCCCTTGAAGACCAAATGGCATAACCTTAAACTGATATATACCAAATAGAGTCTTGAAAGCTGTCAGCTCCCTAGCCTCAGGTGCCAAGGCCACCTGCCAGTAGCCTTTACTTAAGTCCAATGTGGTGATGTACTGGGCTCTGCCAACTCTCTCCAACAGATCATCGATTCGGGCATTGGATATGGGTCAAAGTTGGACACTGCATTAAGGTACCTAAAATCAATGCAAAATCTAAGTGACCCATCTTTCTTTGGAACCAGTACAATCGGACTACACCACAGGAGACTTCAATCACACCCAGCTCCAACATCAGCTTGATTTCCTTCTGCGGCACAGAAATCAACCGCTCTGGAATCCTGTAGCTCCTCTGCTGGACTGGAACATTTCCAGATAGACAAATCCTGTGCTGGACCAAAGAGGTGAAACCTGGAGTCTCTCTGAAGAGCTGTGGGTCAAGTAGGGTTTTGATCTCTACCTGCTGGGTGGGAGACAGGTGAGAGAGATTCACTTCCAGGGCCTCCGTTCTAGTGGTGCTGGTTGGAAAAAACTTCTCATTTGTGTCCTCATCCTGAACTGCCCGTACCAACCGCTGCTGGCGCACCGGCTCCGAACGAATCTGGTACTCTTTGAGAAGATTGACATGAAATGTCTGGTATTTTTTAACTCTGTCTGGCATATATAGTTCATATGTGACCGTACCCACCCATTTAGTGACTTCATAAGGTCCATGACATTTAGTCAGTAACTTACTATCACTAGTTGGCAAGAGTAAAAGTACTTTTTGGCCTGAATTAAATACCCTCTCTCTGGCCTTCCGATCATACCAAACTTTCTGATTTTGTTGAGTAGATCTCATATTTTCATGTGCAAACGTTGTCATCTCCTCCAGTCTCTCCCTCATTTTAACCACATATGCCACCAGATTTTCCCCACCTCACTTTGGACGTTCCCAGTAGTCTTTCAGAAGGTCCAATAGCCCTCTCACCTGTCTACCATACGAAAAATACAATACAATAAAGGATCTACTACCCGAGAAACCTCTACCCTGTGACTGACCAGACCCCTGTTCCCCCCAATGGACTTACTCAAATGGGCTTTGTGGTTCTCCCAGTCGGAAGTGGCATTCCAGCTTCCTTTTCTGGCTGTTGTAAAATCCTCCGCTAGGCGAGCTGCTTCCTCTGCTGTCCTAGGGTCATGTTCTCTTATCCAGATCTCCAGCTCTGGATGGACCATTCTCAAGAGCTGTTCCAGGATAATAGTCTCTGATATTTCCTTAACAGTTGCTTTCTCTGGCTTGACCCATTTATTAAACAGATCCTTCAGACGAACGTAAAGCTCTCGTGGGGTCTCACCAGGCTCAATCTTCAGGGACCTGAATCGTCTTTGATAGGTATCAGACGTGATTTCATATTTTGCCAAACTTGCTGCTTTAACTCTAGCATAGTTTTCAGCGTCCCTTATATCCATCAGCACATAGGCAGTATGAGCTTTACCGGTGGGTAGAGGAACAAAGCGCACAGCCCATCTATCCTTGGGCCAGTGACATACATAGGCCATTCTCGTCAGAATGGCCTATGTATGTAGTCAGAAAGTGTTCAATGTCATCCTCTGTGGCCAATGGCAGCAATTTAGGTTCCCTGTGGGCCAGGGGTTCCCTCAGTGGTCTAAAACCTTGACTCATCTGGCTGGTCATCTCATCCGCATCATCATCATCATCGTCATAATCATTATCACTTTCAATACTTCTCTTGGGCTGGCTCTTCCCCTGTCTGTTACTCTTTTGTCCGTGTCCTTCTCTCATTATGTTTACTTGCTGCTGTAAAAATGCTGCTTTGTGAAAATTGATGCTGCATATCTTTCCATTGCCGCTGTTGTTGCGAGGACTCTTTCTCTAATTGCTGGAATCTTACTACCTGAGAACGAATAAGAGATTTCACCAGACCTGCAAGTTCTTCAAGCATTTCTTCTGCTGGACCCTCTGCCATGGTGCCTGGGTCCATTGATGAGCAAGCACCCTCATCTGGGTCCTCTTGGTCATTCCTCTTGCCCCTTGTTACCATGTCACTGCAGCGTAGGCCACAACTTCTTCCCCAACACACTTATACTGTCCACAACCAAGCATACTTTTAATAAATATCCCTTAACCCCAGAACTACTAACCCCCCTCCCCTATCTGACCACTTGGTCCCTCCCAAAACCTTTATATTGGTCACTGGTAACGAAGTGTACTTCGTTACAGTGAGTTGCACCACTTAAGAATGTTGCGCAATAGCTTAGAGTTGAAAGGGGGAGGTGGTATGGGGGGACATTACGAACAAGCCCATTCAGCCCTGAGCCCTTTGAATGTAGCGTTTTTTTGTCATAATGTAAACACACTTATTTATTTATTATTATTTATTTGGTTGATGTATATTAAATATATCCATCTGCAATATATTGGGAATATTTCTGCACTTTGTAACCTCTTTCCTATCTCTTTAAACTAACCCATGAATACACAAAGTGTCTTGGTAGGCCTATTATGTGCACACACACAAATATATTAGCCTATAACATTAATTATATAGTGTAGACTATTAGTTAAACATAGCTAGAATGCAACAAACATTAATGGAACTAACTTCACATGCCTACCTGTTAGATAGGCTATCACTGTGTCATAGCCCACAACCAGTAGGCCTATTGTAAAGCAGAGCACTGAGGTAATGGAGGGAGAATTAAACCATCTTTAATTAATCTGTATGAGAAACGGCTGAAGATTACATTTCAGATCAGTCAAGAAAGTATTGGCTCTGGCTGCGCTGAAAGTAGCAGAATGTTCTGCTTGTTCTCCCTGTCTGCTCTTTGCACCGACCAGAGTATTGCTGTGCAGAGTGCCTGTGCACTACACACTCACGTCCACACCAGCACAGTGAAAAGAACAATGCATGTACAGCTGTCTAGTTAAGCGACTGATTAACTTACAGGCTACTCTAAAATTATTTCCTAGCTAGTGATTGTACAAGACAAGAGTCCATCCATTTTAATATGGCCTCTTTGTAAAGGTGGTCTGATATTGAGGGCTGATAATCCTCAGTCACTTCGCAGTACACAATAAACTCCCTTAATTGTGTGCACTCACCTGACGGACTTTAAAAAAAGTAAAAGTAAGATTAGAAAAGTAAATTACTCGCCTGAGTTGAGCAGGCGAGCTTAATTTCCATTAACAAAAACCCAGGAAAAATGCATTGGAAATGCAATAGATAACATTAAATTATTTACATTGTAACAAAATTGTAATACATGCATTTACAACACTGTAATTAATATTGTAAATATATAGAAAAAGGCTTGTGCAATGCTATTGTGATATTACTTTTATAAGTGGAATGTAATGCAAAGTCAATTACAAATTAGCTTCACGGCTGTTATTCCACATTTTAAATATAACTTTCTAATTAAAATATATGTTGTACCAGATGTAGATATACTCCGGGTAGGCTATTTCTCAATATAGACCAGGAAGGCGTCAAGATTGAAACTCTATTTATTCACTACTTTAATTTAGATAACAGTGAAAACAGTATGCCCCCACTTCTCCCAACTTGTTAGATAAAGTAATACAAATGCTTATAGTTTGTCAATATGCTAACTCTGGGGCCTGCATGAGTAATGGTTTGATTCTGAGCATACAAGTAAATGCTCCATTGAGGAATAAGCGATAAACTACATGAAGCTGGCATATCTTGTTATAAGATTCAGTCTATAACAATTAAACTATTGTATTCAAGTTGATGTGGCAGTCCTATGAATAACCATCTTCTGTATCACGTGCAATAAACATTTATATTGAGGATGATAAAAAGTTCTCAATTTTATACAAGAAAATACTGAAGTAAAGTTATTTAATCCAGAATTTTGCAGCCCTACATTAAAACTGAATAACCTAAAGATTTGTAATTACATGTGCTTATTCTACTTGTGTAATATCAATAATGTGAAAGTGTTCACGTTACACTGATTACATAGTATTTACATAGTAGTTACTATTAATTACTATGCTATAAATGTATTACTATTTCGTTGCATGTAATTGATGCCCACTTAATGCAAAGTGTTACCACACTTTGTTATGGAGTTTAAACATCTCCAAAAGCCTTTGTAAAGAGTTAGTGTTTCATTGGTGTTTTTGCAAGCAGATCTTTTTATTTTTTAATATTTTGTGATTCAAACTCCCAGGAATAATTGTAAAAGGATTCCGGGGTAAACATTTCTATCTTACAATAATCTACATGTAACATTCTAGACACTAGCATGTTTAATCTGTCTTCCTGAATATATACATCCTGACAGCCGAACCAACTCTGGTGGCTTTATTTATAAGATGCTGACAATGTACTTGTACAGGCTGTGAACTGCAGCACTAAAACTAATTCATACTTCAACTGAAATGGTATGCAGAGCCTGTGGGAGTTTGGCAGAGTCACTGAGGACCGCCATCTGCAGTAATTCCTCTAAAATGCAACTTTTTGACTAAATGAAAACCGAAAAAAAATCAAGATATGACACATACTCCCCCGCTCCTCTTTGCACTTTATATATTATGTCATCTCTTTTAGCCACTAGCCATTTTGTGGTCGCACTACATAATAGCATACTAATGGGGAATAAGTCTCAATGACACTGGCTGAATACGGATAAGAGTCCCATTAAGGCATGCCAGGAGAGCTGTAATGTTGATTAGATTAAAAATGTCAGTGTCTTATCACGAAGAAGTGTGTTTAAACTGCTGTAGGGTTATGTAGGATTTTAGGTCTATGCATTTAGTGTAACTTTGAAACCCATAGTAAACTACATAGTAAAAGAGACAGTGTAGTGAAAGCTCTATGAGAACATTTAGTTGATCAGCATCTCATGTTGATGGCCCAAGTCTCTATATACTGTATATAGTCAATTTACATGTTTGACTGCCCCACATAATTGTGACCAATCTATTTTCTGATTGGTCCGTTGAATCTACCCTCTCTCTCAATCATGTCAATGTGTGTACTGAGCACACAGCTACAGTACAACAGTCTTGTCACAGTCACTACACAGTGGGCAGGGGGGGAGAGGGGTTGAGCTGTTGCTCTCTTTCTTTCTTTCGCTCTACATTATTGTACATCTGTGACTAATTTTTCGCATTTTAAAAGTAGAAATTTGAAATTGAGAAGACAATATTGTCTTCCTAATGTTTTTACATGTGTATACTGTAATTAGACTGCTTTTATTTTATCAATGATGTTTTGTATGTTTTTCTTTACACAAGCGAAAACATTCAACTCTTTTGAACCATTGACATAGGACAGATTTGACCAGCAATGGAGCATTTACGTATGTTTATCTCATTTAACATGTCCAGATTGCATTTTAAATTATATCTTACTGTATTCATTCCCATATGGAGAAGAAATAAAAAAAACATAAGAATTTCCTATTGCTTCCAATAATGTTATGTTGTTATTGTATGTCTTATAAGACTTATATGTCTCATATCATGATTTACTCATGAAAGTGGCCACTTTTGCATTTTTATCATACAAAATAACTATAAAAATAACTATGAATCTAACAAATATTTTGCATGTTCTTTATAATGAAAGTTTATGAAAATTTTTGTTTTCCATATATATATTCCATATAATTTTTGTATGTTTTATATATAAATATATACCATTACATATATTTACATTAAAAAAACATGATCCTGATACTGTTCTATACTGCAAAGTTTTGTCAGTGCCCAGTGTTACGTCCCCCGCGCTGTGTGTTGCGCGGAGTTTGTGTGTGTGTGTGTGTCTTTCTTTCCCTCTGCTGCAGGTAGGCCTCCAGATCGCTGGTTGCAGCTGATGGGAGGAGCCTGGAGCTAATTGCTGTCTGCTCGTCAGTGGTTGCAGCTGGGGCAGCCTGCATATAAGCC